>NQII01011120.1:19700-32339 GCA_002778355.1 Clitarchus hookeri
ATTCATCTTTGGTGAGCTGACCAACGGTATTTTTGTTCGTTCAAGCAAAAATTTACAAATGTCTTTTGATGAACCATAATTGCTTTGAGCGGTATATGTGTCTTTAGATTGCGAACGAAAGCCGCTGCAGCCTCCACGAAACCATTGCTATTAACTAATCCAGACCCTGCCATGACTCTTGTGTGTGATGGTCGCTGGTACGATGGTGGCTGCGAGAAGTACACTGGTACGCGGCAAAGGAGGAGACTGCAAACGATGCATTTGGCAGGACAAGGTCCTACAGCTATGCAGGTTTCCGTATGTCTCCGCAAGTTATCGCTCCTAGCAAATGTCATGTCCCAGTTTCTGCACATTTCATGCCACTCGATCTGCATTCTTTGTACATGTATAGTTGTAGTGCCTTCGAGCATTGTGGTTGAATACGAAGACTTTATTGCAGAAGTGACGTGGGTGACGATGTAATGGTCCATTATGTGGACCCAATGTAGATGACGATGATGTCAAGGTACTGCGAATGGCNGGCTTTATTGCAGAAGCGACGTGGGTGACGATGTAATGGTCCATTATGTGGACCCAATGTAGATGACGATGATGTTTAGGTACTGCGAATGGCTCGACGACGTCATAGGCAGCTCATCTGGAGCCAGCGACATTACAGCCAAAGACTAAGTCGGGATGCCGGTCGCAGGTACACCATTAAATGCACTCATCATTTTTGTCTCTGAGGACAAATTAAATAAAACAAATTACAGAACTAACAGTTCAGAAACTTTAAAGCTATAAGTTTTTTGCACAAAATCTTATATAATACATGCGTAATTACGAGCACGTCCACTAATACACTGCAGAATTTGATGGGAGACTCGAACGTATAATATAGCTTACTGAACTGAATTCTAAGAAGTCAGGAGAGAGAATAATGGAGNCTAAGTCGGGATGCCGGTCGCAGGTACACCATTAAATGCACTCATCATGTTTGTCTCTGAGGACAAATTAAAAAAAACAAATTACAGAACTAACGGTTCAGAAACTTTAAAGCTATAAGTTTTTTGCACAAAATCTTATATAATACATGCGTAATTACGAGCACGTCCACTAATACACTGCAGAATTTGATGGGAGACTCGAACGTATAATATAGCTTACTGAACTGAATTCTAAGAAGTCAGGAGAGAGAATAATGGAGCAGCGCCAGTATGCAAGGGCGGGAAAAACTGGAGAACTGCGAGAAAACCCGCCGACCAGTGGCATTGTCTGGCACGATTCCTCCATGCAAAAATCCAGGAGTGACTCGGCCGGGAATTGAACCAGGTTCTTCTGGGTGGGAAGCTATTAGTCTAACCGCTCAACCACCGCGGCCTCTTATTATCCCATTAGTATTCCGAAATCAAGCGGGTATTAAAAATTATTTACGAGTTGATTTTGAACATTAGGTACAGACGCTGTGAGGTGATTCGCTAAGCAAAATGAGATAGAAAACTTTATACGACATATAAATGTTCCACAGTAACTCGTTAGGGAGATAGGTCCCTTGAAAAATAGATATTTCGAATTATTTTAATTTAAAATAATAAAAAATGTTTGAGATGAAAGAACGATTCCGTGAATACTACTGTCTTGAACCAAGATCTGAAATCTGCGAACTGTTGTTGGTTAATATCACTCCCATGCATTAAGAAAAAAGGGGTAGCTATTTTATTATCAAACAAATGTGTGTAACGCTTGACTCTTTATCGCTTTTAATCATGTGATCTTGTGTACATTTAAGTACAAAAATGTTTTCTTGGTGTAACTATCTCTGGCGAAAAGTAGTAGAGGAAACAAAAAAGTTTGTAAGTGCTGCCTGGCAGGCAACCAACGCCATCGTTACAAACTCTGCTTTCTCGACAATCGATAGTCTAAGATATTTATACTAAGGCAACCATTTTTTTGTACGTTAATGTATGCATTATTGTGACGCCATTAAAAGCGATGAACACCCAACGGGTAGACACATTAGNGTGATCTTGTGTACATTTAAGTACAAAAATGTTTCCTTGGTGTAACTATCTGTGGCGAAAAGTTGTAGAGGAAACGAAAAAGTTTGTAAGTGCTGCCTGGCAGGCAACCAACGCCATCGTTACAAACTCTGCTTTCTCGACAATCGATAGTCTAAGATATTTATGCTAAGGCAACAATTTTTTTGTAAGTTAATGTATGCATTATTGTGACGCNCGACAATCGATAGTCTAAGATATTTATGCTAAGGCAACAATTTTTTTGTAAGTTAATGTATGCATTATTGTGACGTCATTAAAAGCGATGAACACCCAACGCCATCTGTGTAATCAACCTATTGTTGTACCGTGGGGGATAATTTGCAATAGATGGCGATAATATTGGCCAATAACCGTTCTCAGATTCCAGATCTCTATTCAAGACAAGAGTGTGCATGGTTAACAAGAAATTAGAGTTCAGAATTTTATTGATTTTGATTGAAATCATTTAAAATATAGATTTTCAAGGAAACCTAACTCCCCTACCAGTTAACATAGGACATAATAGNCCGTTCTCAGATTCCAGATCTCTATTCAAGACAAGAGTGTGCATGGAATTGTTCTTTAATCTCAAGTCAATTTTACTGATTTTGATTGAAATCATTTCAAATATAGATTTTCAAGGAAACCTAACTCCCCTACCAGTTAACATAGGATATAATAGTTAGTATAATGTTTTCTATCTCAGTTTGTACAGGGAATCACCTCACAGCATTTGCACCTTTAGTTCAGGATCAAGGTGTATAACGTGTTGTAGTCCCCCTGGGACACGTGTGTGTGCGTGCGCACATCTTGTTTTAAGATAAAGTTTATTTCTAGACAGACTATTCTGCAGCCCCTTCAGGCGTATCTAACGTACCTTAACCAGCTGTACCACGTAAGCTTGGCGGGGAAATATCTTAGTAATATATCACGCGCTACGCTGTAGGTACATTTCGAAGCAGACTCGAGTCAGGTGACACTATCTTACTCCTAACCTTGAAAGTCATCCTACGATCGCTTAATCTTATTGTTGCAGTAGTTGAGGGGACAAGCCCACACGGGCGTTGCAATTAGTTATATCTCGAGTGTACAATGACTTTATCGCGTACACAAGGCACATTTCCCTTACTGCGTGTGGGTTTGCGAGTTGTCAGTTGATGTAGGCATTGTTTAGAATACGTGTATCTGCGTAAGCAAAGACGGTCTGTCGCTGAGGGCATACCGCTGTGTGCACATGGTGAGACTTGATCTGCTCATCAAGGCAGAACAACTTTATAACTAATTTCGGTAAGATTTACAAACTCACTTTATATTTAAAGATGTTCGATGGTAATTTTGCCAAAATTAGCATGGAGAGCCATACAGACCCAGCCAAAGAGACTTAGACGCACCTTTTAAAACATTTTTGCTTATTTTATAAATTTAATTTTGTTGCGATAAAAACCTAAATTATTTGCTGCAAAGATGTACGTAAGTATTAACAATATATTATAAAAATGCATTAGAAACCTAGTACAATATATCACTGCATCTTGGAGAACAAAAACCGAGTTCCAGTGAATATCACTATTTAGAAGCATTTGTTCCCAATTCACTGGACTGGACGCTCAGTCAGCAACCGCTTGTTAGCTCGTGTTTCTGACTTGTCACTAATTTATCATTAGAGAGTGCCTACAGAGTACTTTTAAATTAATTGCGATGTTTTATAATAAAGGAAAAACCCAGTCGGGCTTTATGAAAACAACGTATTTGTTGTTTTTGCTGTGTGTACACAGAAATAAGAAGAAATAACCGATTAAAGAAAGCAATTTTTCCTTAAAATAACCATTATCATAAAGCGAACTGCTCTTGGGCAGAACAAAATAGTATTATATTCAAAATGCGATAAATTAAAATGACAATGAAGCTGTCGAGAAATTTTTCATATGTTAACAAGTAACAGACTGTCTCGTAGACATCCATGTGTAGTCTCTAATTTTGCCACTGTATGGCGTTGTAACAATTGACTAGAAATAAAATATAATATCACTGTCAGTGACAGGTTCCTAATTTTTTATTAAACCGTTCATTTAAAACGTTTCAGCGTAAAAACAGTCTCTCAATACAAACACCAGATGCCACCATTTGTTTTACAAATACTTTCGATTTTTGAAATTATTTTTTTCTATACTTAAAAAGCCATGTTCAGCATAAAAATGTCTTATTCAGTTAATTTTTAAACGTATATATATATATACTGATGCAACCTTCACAAATTGATATGGTATTGTGTTAAAAATAGTACCTGATTAAACGACTCGGCAGTGTAGCTCTGCGTAAATATACACTTATTGATTAAAAAATGTATTACCATGAACGAATCACGTGAGTACAACGAAGGTTGCCACACAGTATCGTCATAGCCAGACATGTGTCCCATTTGTGTTAAATGCAGTTTNCAGTATCGTCATAGCCAAATATGTGTCCCATTTGTGTTAAATGCAGTTTACTTGCGCAGATGAGCTCCTAGGGCGCATACATGCCCCTCCACCATGCATGGTTGCAATACACCGAAAAAGGCATTAGTAGCAGTGTGAACCACAAATATAAGTTCAGTGAACACGCAGCATGCCCAGACGGCGAATCCAACAAGCCTTTGGCTGGTTGGGTGAGTTTGAGAGAGGCCGCATTATCGGCCTCTGAGAGGCAGGTTGGACATTTCGGCGCGTTACTTTGCCTTTACTGCCCCTAAGAGATATCATCTTGTGGAGTGTCATTTTCTACCCCACTGGTGGTGATTGGAGGAACCCTGAAGGAGTAGCGATACGTCTAAGATATTATGCAACCATGTGCGCTCCCCTTCCTGGTGCAGCTTGACGACCCCATTTTCACCAGGATAATGCCCGGCCTCACACAGCACGAGTATCTCTTTCCTGCACTCGTGATGTCAACCTGCTACCTTGGCCAGCAAGGTCCCCTGACCTCTCACCCATCGAAAACGTTTGTAGCCAGTTTGGACGGCAACTTCGGCGGATTTGGAGGGTCAGTTGCGCCAGCTGTGGCAGGATCTTCATCAGGAGAACAACTGACGTCTGTATGCCTCCATGCACGACGGTATCGCCGCCTGTCTCCGTGCTACGGGTGGTTCAACACTGTACTAAGTGCATCCTGTCAGTGTTGGTCGCCTCAAATACATGCTTACTGTACAATGTGTTGATGTTTTCTGTATACATACTACCATGTCCTGCGCCTGTACCCACTTATGTGCTCTTGCGATTGCACCTTCAGGGTGATCATTTTTTTTTGCAAATGAGTGTATGTTCTTTGCAAATATTAAAAATTGTAAAAATTGTAATTCATTGCCATTTGTAATAAAACTCTGTAGTTATACGCGAGGTTGTTTGACGTCTCAGCCATTTCGCAATTGCGTACAAAACATATTGTAAGCCTGCATGTGGTAAATAATTCGAAGTAAATTTTCAAAAACGCACATGGTGATAGTACCCAATCATATTTTATCTGTACATAATTATATTTTATATATAATTTCATTAATACCACAATACAGGAGGGGTGGGGGATATGTTTTTATGAGTGAATCATCTCTTAAGCTACTATATAGTTATTTCCGAATAGCTGCTGCGATATCCATGTATTAATATTGTATGTTATTTGTTGTGTCTATTATTGTGTTAAAAAGTTTGTTAACACTACATAATTCTGTACAGGCATCTGTGATCACAAGAAATGTGACTCGTTAATGTAAATTAAATCTGCACTATGCTGCGGCCCAATATGGCGATATAGGTTCGATTTCCGACGAATCCCAGTCCAGATGTTCTAATTTTGAATATTAAGAGCGAAAAGCGAGTGTTCTTGGTTATACGGCAGAACACTACAAATTTCGAAATAAGTTAAGTCTATAGAGTGGTAACTACAACAAAAAAGGGGATGGGGTATCATAAGGACTTTCCGTTAAGTGTGCTAGAAGAGCTGTATCTTTCAACATCAAATGTAAAGGGCTTTCTTATCCATAAGTTTATTTTCTTAAGCGGAGAAAAGTTATAATGTAGATTTTCGCACGCCGATAGAATGCACATTCGTCTTTGACTGCCCTCCATTACTGCTAAGCTGTGATGAGCTCACTGAAGGTTTATCTGTGTTCAACACTGAAGGAGCAGACACCATTGGCCAGCAGATATTTCTTCCTGTCAGTGAGTTAATCATTTTCCAACACCTGCTAGTGACATTCACTAAGGCGAAAGAAAAATGTTTACACATAAATTTGAATGGAACTTATTTTCGTTCCTTGCTATAGAAACGACTTGGTAATAAAAACACTTTTTGGATGCTGTAGAACTGTAGGAACGTACACTTTCATACATAAACAGAAACTGAATGTTTTTACATATATTTCTTTCTCACAGGACTTGCATAAGTGTTGTTTTCTGTTTAACATTACTGTCTCTTAATTCCAGCAACTATCTTAAGAATTCACATATCTTGAATCACACACCGAGGTCTAACTTTGCAGGTGCTGCACTATCTACCAAACTTCAGTAAATGTAGTGTTCTCAGTAATCATTGTATCACTGCACAGCGCTACCCAGAAGTACGCGTAAACGATTGTTAGCGATGATTACTTCTATAATCATCTCTATTGGTACATAAGATGACGTCACTTAAGTTCCTCAATAATGAAGTGTCTGAGTACCGGTATACGGGAATCAATGACTTCGCAACTCAGCTGTCCTGACAAAACGTATCCCTTCCGATTTTACAACTTTCTTTCTTGTACCTTTTCCTGATTTGTAATATTCTATCAGATTACACAAGAAATAAGATTATACTAAAATATTTGTACATAATTCTCTCGTTACATATGAATATGCATTCGCTGGTTACTATGTAAAACAAAAATTAGAAACGTATTTTAATGTTATGAATGCAGGGACCCACGAAGAAAATACGAGGGTTATTCGGAAAGTAAGGTCGGAATCGTCGTAGCTAATCGAATATCACGCGAACATTGTAACGCGCATACGCACCTACTCCCGGCATGCCTTGCTCGTCAAACGACGCCATTTGCATTGGCATTGTTACAGTGTGCTGTTTAAAGAGTCAGTTCAAAATGTTTAAAACAATTGATCAGCCCACCGACTATGAAATACGGTCAGTGATTCGGTTTTTGATAGCAAGGAACGCTTCAGCAGCGGAAGTTCATCGACAGATAAGTCAAGTGTATGGTCCCGATGCGATGAGTGACAGCAAAGTGCGTAAGTGGGTGAGAGCTTTCAAGGACGGACGGGAAAATGTCAATGATGAACCGCGATCAGGCCGACCATCAGTGATCACAGAAGATTTGGTCAAATCCGTGGACGAAAAGATTCGTGAAGACCGGCGATACACAAATCCAACTTTAGCATTGGAATTTCCGAATGTGGGTAGAACAACTTTGCACAAAATTGTCTCTGAAAATTTGCAATTTCACAAATTGTGCGCACGTTGGTTTCCCAGGCTGCTTACTGAGGAACACGAAATGAAAAGAATGGCTTGTGCTCTTGATGTTTTGGACCGATATCATAAGGAAGGTGATCAATTTGTAGGGAAGATTGTCATAGGGGACGAGACGTGAAAGAAGCAGTTACAGACTGGTTATCCTCACAGGCGGCAGACGTCTATGACTTAGGCATACAAAGTCTTGTAGAACGTTATGACAATTTTTTTAACAAATATGGCAACTCTGAAGAAAAATTGAGAAACATGTAAGGAGTTAAATAAAAAACGTATTTTGAAAAAATCTGTGATGGTTTATGTTTTATACGAAATTGGACCTTACTTTCCGAATAACCCTCGTACTGAGCCGTTTCTAATAAAATAACGTATTGTTCGAAGCTCTGGAGATATTTAACTGATATACTAGGGACCTTTGGAATTGAATTTTATTAAATTGCCACATTTATTTACCTTACGATACGGAATCGCATTTATTGACATCTTACACTTCTGTAAAGGATTTTTAATCATCGTAATATATCAGAAACAAGTTGACGAAGTCCTACATAAACTCTATGTGGCTGACAAAACTATAAAACACGAATAAACACAGTGTATTTGAAAAATTAATTCTAACCAACTGAAATATTATTCACTATTAAAAAATTTCCCCAAATTTGGCAGTTATGTAAAGCAGTCAAAATAAATGATAAACCAAAGGAGCTATTAACGTTACAATATAGTAAAGTCACACAGAGTTATAAACAACAAACAGGAAGTTCCGTGCCTTAAAGTATTCAAAATGTTCATTAAATATATATATGTTTTTATAGCGAGGATGTACCAAACACTTATCGTGATTCCGTATGATATCGAGAGATAAGAAAGGCACTCTTAAGTAAAGTGTCGGTATCAGTGGAATTTGATTACTTTTGCTTTCTGGTTAGAATTGATGAAACACCGATATCGCTAGAAATCTTCACATATTTCCATGATAAAGCACAGTGAATATTTATTTGCGTTGTTAAAATATGCATATCTGAATGGTAGGTAATGCACTCCACGCGGTAAATAAAATGAAAATTAACGTAAGGGAATAAAACAAAATTTGTTAACATTACAGTGTTCTTTAAATCTGGCCAATCCTTACTATACTCTATACCATGTAAGTTGGCCAGATTATGACAGGTCTGCGAAAGTAGCGCCACTGTTTACATCTGACTACGCATCCTTCCGCCATCAGCTGATGCAACGATGTTGTTTATTTTCATGCTGTCATTATCAGCTGATCCCCTTGTCAATGTACTGTTCGTGGGACGTTTTAGGCAAACTTGCTACTCAGAAATACGTAGCTGCATTTGTAGTAATAGTAATGTGTACATAAATCATCAATCATTAAATTATTATGTTAAAGGGAAAAAATATAAATACTTAATTAAAAATTTAGTAACTACAAGAAAATGTAATGCTAAACAAATTTTAAGAAATTTTAGACTGACATCTTCTAAAAAAATTAGTAGGTTATAAACGTCAAAATAAAAAACCGTGCAAAAATGAAATATTTGCTAACTCTTTTTTAATTTGTCCGAGACAGTGAATTTGGGATAACATTTGCAAGACGGTAGTTGTAGCTATTATCGCACTTTGGACGTTATAGCTAATATATTCGAGTTGGAAATATGTGACGTGGAATAACGTTAGAATTGATTAAAAACTATTCACGCGTGGCCCACTTTCTTCGGAAACAAATAAATGGGTTTTCGGGAGAACAATATGGCGTATAATTTACGTAGACGAATAATTACCAGCCAAATATAAATTACTAGTAATCAAAATCACTGTACATAAAATATAAGTAACTTTAAAAATTATGCAGAGCTCGCGAAAAATAAAACTATTAATATATTTTCGTAAATTTATGTATGTCACACGTGAAACGCTTTTTTTTTGGGTCTGGTAATGCTTCAGAAAAAATCCTATAGATAGCGCGCACATCCTGTCCAGAGCAAAGTCTGAGCCACTTATATTTAAAGTTGACTGTTCTTCTATTACTGTCTTGGCACGACACGAATTTGAAACATATTTTTTCAAATTATCAGAAAAACAAATTCAACAATATTATGTAATATTTCTGTATGCTTTTGGAATTAATATCAAGCACGTAATGAAATCGGGGTTAGAGAGGGGCGATTAAGACGTGAAAAAAGGTTTTGAAATTGCGTTTCATTTGGATATGGATCGTTTTAATGTGCCTTTAATTTTGAACACCTATGCAATTCCACTTTAGCACGAAGTTTAGTTTCTAACGCTAAAAACCGCTGTTTTATGACCACTTAAAATAAAATGTATTAATTAACCTAGGAACTCTTTCTTATCACGTATTTTCGGCTGGTCAGCATGGAGTGCGTCAGCAGTGCACTCAAAATAGCCTACGTAATATTAACATTTGTTCGTTCGTGCATCAGCTGATACAGGATTTTGTAAATGGCACTTTGTTTATTTCACACATGTCAAGTTGCCACTCACTGACTGTCAGAATCGGGCCAACTGACATGAAATGAAGTAAACTAGAATCCATTGGCAAAATGACGTTCATAAAACAAAGTGTGACCCAGGAATATTATAAACACGAAACTCTACTCCATTATTCTCTTAATCAATTCAAGATACCTTCACAACCTACTTTGAAGCTTTTAACTATCAGTTTTTTTTTTAAATGTCGAACATTGTATAGACAAACATTATAATGATGCTGTGGATGAGCCACTTGATCAGAAAATGCGATAAGTAAATGGACAAATTAAACAACATTTACAGTATTTTTTTTAAACCGATGCACATATTTGAGAGCCACTCCACTTCACATAATTTAAGGAATACCGAAAACGATCTAATTATGTAATNTATTTGAGAGCCACTCCACTTCACATAATTTAAGGAATACCGAAAACGATCTAATTATGTAATTGGTTATAGCAAATCTTAACTTTCACTATGAACTCTCTGAGTGAAATCTGACTGAAAATAGTTAAATAAAACTAAACATGTTGATAGCAGAAGCAATGACAGATCAATAGAAAGAGAAATACGCCCGCACTACACAAAACAAAACACACAAATTGTGCCAAAAGCAGCCATTGTTTGTAAATAGGAAGGCTACTCTGTTATTGTCAGAAAACACGAGACTCCACTTTTCAAAAAAATCAAACACACGCTGAGTGGCGAGGTACGATGTAATCTGGAATCCTCCAAATTCCGACTTAGTACCACCAGACTGTCACATGTTTCCGCATCTAAGTCGCTTCTTGATGGACCGGCTGTTAAAAAAAGGGACAGTTAAGGAAATATCATCCAGGATTATCTTGCATCGCGGAAGACATGTTCTTCAGGAATTCGTTGGCAGAGATGTATCGCTGCAGTGAGCGTCAATTTTGAATGAAGCAACGTAGCTTCCAATGAAAGAAAATAGCTGTGTCGGGTACGAAACCGGACATTATTTTCTAAAAACCTTATAGGGCAATAATCATGCGTATTATTTATTGCTATTTCAAAATTCTAACATATTTTCCTAAAATAAACCGCAACGAGTTTTTTATCGCTATTTGAAACCTGTTTCTATTTGTGATTACACCACGTCAATTCTAGTAGGCAGGTTTGACTAAATGCATTAGTAAATAATTAATATAAAGCAAACGTGACCATAATTTCACACTAAAAACCCACAAAATAATAACACTTTCCGGAAAGTTAATAAGAAAACTTAACTCACCAAAAGTGTTTTTTTCTAGCCTGGAAACAAACTATATCTTCATAGGCTACCCATTAATAAGCTAAAATTATGTCAGGTTGTTTAGCAGTTAAATCTTGTGAACACAGTACAATGTATCTGTATTGTACGCAATAAAAAAACTTTAAATAAATATCATCATCGTATATTGGCCGGATATGTTAAAATGTATTTTAAAAATGGGGCAGTGGATGGGAGGCTTTGGTAATGCTCAGCAGTCCTCAGTGTTCCGGTAAATGCCAGCTCACCTCCAGAGAGTCACTAGTTATTTTCGTTAGAGAACATTATCGACCAGGGGTAGCTGTTACGTCGAAAGGTTTAACCGAATCAGCGAGGTAGAGTTTTCTCTTACAATTATTTAATTAACTTGGGACAACACTATTCCAGAATTAAAGCCTCTGGTTATCTATTATACCTTTCCAGTATCCTTGGCGATTTGCTAAGCTAAGTAGTTATTTTACTCGAATTATGAGTCAGTCAATGTTTTTGCCAGATCTTGGGAATTTTTCTGAGATTAGGCAAAACAACTTGTCACAAGGTCATCGGCCATGTGGCATGCGGTAGAAGTGCACCTATAAATGTTTACAATGGTAAAATCNGCATGGGGTAGAAGTGCACCTATAAATGTTTACAATGGTAAAATCGCGACATGAATCGCAATGTGTTTCGCTATGGGCTTTGCAATTTGAGTCCACTGTGCTGGCAATGACTAACGTTTAGAATAATGTGTATATTAGCAATTTATAAGTATATATATATATATATATATATATATTTAATTGTTCGTTGGGTGCAACATTCGAACCCCATGTCCCACCTTCGGGTAACACTGTTTACTCATCGGCACCCAAACTGACTGATACGCAGTATCGCAAGTAACAATCATTAAACCTCTGAATGTGGGCCTTTGCTGGGCAACTTAACATCTGTACGATGAGATATAATTCGCCACGTGTTTCAAGACTTTCTTCGAGACTTGCTTGACATGAAAACAAAGGATGAATAAGTAAATCATTAGTTTGGAGCCACAACAAAGAATCACGAAAATGAGCAAAACAAAATTTTTTTTTTTTAACTATGGAATACACACTGAAGAGCCAAAAAACTGGTATAGACGTCCGTATGCAAATAACAGCGGTATGGATCCAATCAGAGTAACGCGATGAGGTCGGCAGCGCCTATATAGGACAACAAGCGTCTGGCGAAGTTGCTAGATCGGTTACTGCTGCTACAAAGGCAGGTTATCAAGATTTAAGTGAGTTTGAACGTTGTTTTGTTGTTGGTGCACGAGAGATGGGACATAGTATCTCCGAGGTAGCGATACAAATTGGTTTTTCACGTACGACCATTTCACGAGTG
>NQII01011121.1:3721-14293 GCA_002778355.1 Clitarchus hookeri
ACCAAGTGTGAAGAATCTCCCCCCCCCCCACGACGCCAATCGCGGCGTCAAACCATACGTAGCCTACATAGAAAAAGGGGAGGGGAGTTTGTCTCGTGAGTTCATGTACCAGTTAACCTGTTCAAGCAACAATAAAACTCGATTATGTGAACTCACAAATAGAGTGTAATTTATTAGTAAATTGGACCTAGAGACAACAGTGTCGACGTATTCCTATGCCCTGTCACTGAGGGCTAGCATCAAATGCTGGTGCCTCACGCCACAGAGCAGAATCAATACCTACTTCCAAACTTCAGCATTTGGCAGGTATCAATGTATACGGTAGCAGCCATATCTCCAATCACATTGGCAGGAGACAATTAAATTTAATTTTGATCTACGTTTAATGCTATGGAAGGGGAAACTACAACACCCCGAAGAATCTCCCTGACAAACAGCAATGTCCGCCATGTTTCCCAAATTGAAAAATTTTGACTTAGCTTCACCAAGAACTGGAATCCTCGTTTTGTTGTGACGAGTGCCGCGAATGGTCTAATCACGATTTGAAAGCGGACCCGAGAATAATGAAAATAGGGTCTATGCTTAAGGGTCTTAAGTTGTCAGAACCGACTATTCCTTTTCACAATAAGAACATTGGTGTCGTCACAATGCAATCTTATCAGTGCATAGCTGCCAGCCATTAGGCCCAAATAAGTTCAAATTTTGCATGAGGCAGAAGGAGACACCACTGGGAGAAAGAAGAAACTAAAGCGTTGCTCTCAAAAGAGTTCCACTAACATCAAACGATCTCTTTCTCTCTCTCTCTCTTTCCCCATATATATACCGAAGAGCCCAAAAAACTAGTAAACCTGTCTAATATCGTGTAGCCTCCCCCCTCCCCACACACACACACAGCTCGGAAGAAGTGCCGCAAGACGATGTGGCATGGACTCGACTAATGTCTGAAGGTATGCAAGAGGCAATTCACACCATGAATCCAGGGCAGTCCACAAATCCAATCTGCGCCAATTTGAGAAAGGGTTGCACGTCTGTCACTTTTAATGATTCTCGTCAATCGTAGTTTGTCCCGTTCTTACGCGATCTTTTTCCGGCCGCAGCGATGTCGAAGATTCCCGATATTCACGGTACACTCGTGAAATGGACGTACGCGAACATCCAAATGTTATCGCTACCTCGGAGATGCTATGTCCCATCTCTCGTGCGCCGACTATAACACCACGTTCAAACTCACTTAAATCTTGATAACCTGCCATTGTAGCAGCAGTAACCGATCTAGCTGCCGACCGCATCGCGTTACTCTGATTGGTTCCATACCTCTGTTATTTGCATATGCACACCTATACCAGTTTTTTTGGCTCTTCAGTGTATATACATACACACACATACACTAACATTTGTGAAAAATTCAACACCAAGAAGGATACAAGTGATAGATATGAACTTTATACCACAGATTAGTTACATGACAATACACAATTGATAAGGATTACAGAACTGTACATTATCTCTGTTTCTGAGAATTTAGTATAGTGTGATGCCCCCACGTGCTGCAATCAAAGGTCCCCCTCCCCCTTAACGGCATGGCATGGAATCAAAGAGGACCTGGATATGTTCCTGGGGAATCTCCCTCCACGCGGTTTGTGTACTAGTCCACAAAGCCTCAAAAGTGGTTGCTGGAGAACCGTGACAACGATATGCCAGACCTGTTCGATGGGCGACATGTCAAGCGAACGTACAGACCAGGGACGCAGTGGTACCCGTCGTTCATTGAAGAAGGCTTACGCATTACTCGCCACATGTTTCCAGGCATTTTCTTGCTGAAATATGGCATGTGTAGTTGCCTGAAGGAGGGGCAGTACCTGGGTCTCTAAAACATCCCTGATGTAGTGGTTGCTTTTCAGATTGCCATAAATACGTAGGAGTCGAGATCGCATGTCGTATCCAATAGCGCCCCACACCATCACACTTGGTGTTTGTCCACTATGTCGCTCCACAATGCAGGCTGCCCGATGGTAATCATTACGGTAGCGTCTAACACGTATGCGGCCATCACTGCAGGACAGTGAATCGGGACTCGTCCGAAAACACTACATTTTGCCACTCAGTACACCAGCGATGGCGTTCACATGCCAATTGCAGTCTGAAGCGTTTGTCGTTTTTGGACAATGGAAGCCGACGCAATTGCATGCGTGCCACCAGTCCAGCCTGCAGTAGAAAGCGTCGAACCGTCTCGCAGACAGGTCCACACCCGTTGCAGTGCTCCAGTGTCTAGCCAACACTGTGGACGAGGCTGTACGGTCCGTTCAAAGCCATGCGGACAAGATGGCGGTCATCCCGTGCTGTGGTCACATTGCGTGATCCAGTACACGCTCGTCGCTGCGTACGACCATCTTATATACACTGGTTTCACACACGCATCACTGTCGTAGCAGCATTCACTGTATGAGCCAAAATGTCACAGTATGACAAACCCATTTTCTGGAGACCGATCATTCTTCCCCGTTCGAACTCACTCGCATGCTGATATGGTGCTGATATCGACGGGGGAATTTTAATTCGTTTGACGGCTCTTCACTGCTTGAACTTGGCGTACCACTGACCTTTCCGGTCACACACGAGAGGGCGCTGCTTGTCCTACGTGTCCGCCATCTCTCTGCAATCGTAATCACTTGTTGCTGGTACACTGTTCTACACATCCTCCGAGATTGGATTCATTTGGGCCATTCTTTCTGGGTGTTGCTTTTCTGACAAACAATAGTGGGTATATTATATATATATTAAAAGTGACGTTCTAGGTTTACTGACTCCTAGTTCACTACTGATAAATTGCATAACAAAAAAGAATTATTTTTCTCCCAAAAGAATTAATTGGAACTTGACACGTTAACTTTTTCACTGAAAATGACCATCAAGCAAAAAGTAATTCCGGTTTCCTATTGAATTACTTTCACCTATATATTATGTTAGTCAGTGCAAATTTTCCATTAAGTCTTGGAAGATATCTTATCATCCAAATATAGGGGACGTCGTTTACGTGCTCGAATAGCAACATTTGAAAACTCGAAAAGCTGGGCTGTTACTAATCTGTCTCTTAAAAGTGTCTTGAACCAGCATTTTCTGATCATAACATTTCTGCACGGCATTTTTCCTTTTGAATACACTTTCAATATTGGTATATATGAAATAACTTCTAACATACACTTCGTATGGCTTGTGTCCAGAATGAATGTGCTTGCATTTGCTAATAGGCCCTACACATTTTTTTTCCTTTCGAATATAGGCTTATAACTGCACTGTACGAACATATCTGGTTCTGTTTTCTATCAATTTTGCGTACATCAATTTTACGTTGTTTTTTAGCCAGTCCAAGTGTCTTGATATTAACTTTATTCCTGTTAATTTGTGACGAATGTTCAGGAAACATGAGGTAAGTATGAAAGGGGAGATAACGAGTGAATCGGAAGGTTGAGCAATAAATTTAATCTGCATGATATTACAGTGTTAAAGAAATATAGAAAATGCTAAGGATAGCGAGAGATTAAAAACAAGCGCATAATTTCAGTCCGTCTCTCTCTACGTCAGTAGCCTATGTGCGATTTTCTTCCGTAGTAAGGACGAGAGGACGCAATGCTCTCGTTACCAATTATATTGTAACAGACAATTACAGTGTTAGGAACCTGATACAAGAGTTAATTTGGGGAATTAGGCCTGTGATTATTTTTACTGGAACAATGGAAGTTAAAATCTTCTAAAAGAAAAAAAAAATACATTCAAAGAAAAAAAAAATACATCCAAAGAAAAATAATATACACCACCACGAGAGAGAATACTGTATAGACATTCTCAAAAATTAAGAATAGTTTGGGATTTTATCGTTAATTTATGCTATCCCAAAATAGCACGGATACTCTCAGGGAGAGAAAAACATATCACAACATAATCAGCTAAAAAAAAATTTCCGTTCATTGTTTTTGGATTTAGTTAAACGCATCTAACGTCTAAAAAGTGACGTGTCACCTGAGTCCCCGCCCGGAGCTACTTCAGTTACCCTACGCGCTACTTCACTTTCGTTCTCTTTACGAGCAACTGGAGCCTCAACAATGTGTTCTCGGCGACGTGGAACTTACTGTGCACGACTGGAAACACTCCACGCAAATTGAGACACGTCCTGAATACCTTGCTTTGACGAAACTTTCGTCTTTCCCGCGTGCAAAAAGCACAAAGGTAAAACAATAGTGCTAACGGCGGCTTGCGCGCGGACACGCACGCAAGTGAACGTAAGCGAAGAAAGTTCGGCACAGCTGCAATTCAAGCCCCAACGTTATGGACTGTCGTCTGTGAGAAAAATACTTTCCCTTTTTTCACCGGGCCGAACAANCTGCAATTCAAGCCCCAACGTTATGGACTGTCGTCTGTGAGAAAAATACTTTCCCTTTTTTCACCGGGCCGAACAAAACTTTTCTACTGTGATACCTAACATATGTGATTAGTTTACAAACCGCTAAATTGTGTAAAAAAATGAGATGTATAAAGATTTATAACCCAATACTCAGAGAAGCAGGAATATTAAGTTGTTTGAAAAAGTTCCAGTTTCTCTAGCCATTGCATACTGTTTGATTTCCTTCCCCTGATAAACCTTTAGGCATAACACCAAGGGACGTTAATAAGCCCTTTCCAATCCAATCCAAACTGTTTGATTTGACCACATGGGTTCCGGCCACTCAAGCATTATATGTACGATTGGCTCTGAGCCATACAGGACGTGTCAAACATCGATTAAAAAACATAAGTGGAGCACACATGACGTCCAGCATGTTGCAAAATTGTTTAGTAAAATGATAGTCTCTACAAATACAAGTGGACACCTTACATCACGCCTTGAAGAAAAAACCACGCCAACAAGTCACCGGAAATACTTGGCATTGATGCTAGAAGAAACCAAAAATTTTTAAGTGAAAGAAGACTCAGATGAAAATTTTTAACATCAATTCACCGAACTCTCAAGACAAATTCCTTATTCGAGGTGGCAACAACCTAAGAAAATCGGTGTACACGATGGAAAATAATCACTGAGAAATCACTAACAATCCATTAAATTCGTAGAATATCTTGGAAAATTCTTGTAAATCACAAGAAAATCACTGTAAATAGCAAGAAAATCCCTGTAAATCGCAGATAATTCCTGTAAATCACAAACAAAATCTCGGAATATCCCTGGAAACATTGAAAAATCGTTGTAAATGTCAATAATTCTACAACAAAACTGGAAATAAGAAACCTAAAACTCGCCACGATTCCTAAAAGAAGTTGGTTTAAATTATTAACAAAAAATGAAGATTCGAAAGAAACTTAAAATATTGCAAAATATATTAAAATTTTATAAATCCAACAAAACCATGTATACAGACTTTCGCAAAAGTATAAACGTGAGTAAAATCGTTGTGTAACACACAATAATAAAGATCACCTAATAAGCATTACAAGAATACATTAATGCAACCTTTGAGTATAGTCCGCAGACTAATCACGATTTTTGTATACTGCACTAAAGTTCTTGTTCCCGAAAATTTGTTGCAAAACTATAGGAGATGCAGAAGCTGAATTTTTCCCCCTCCATTTTTAGCCTACCTTCCCAAGGAAAGATAGGCTTTTATTATTACTACTGTGGTACAAATGGCCTTGAGAAACATACAGCCAGAATGTGATTTCGTCAAACAATGTAACATCCAATTCAGGAATATTCGTAGTAATTTATTTAAAATTCAAGACAAACACAGACACCGGTGCTTTACCCAAGATTCACACCAAATTCCTCGCGCCGTAAGTCGGCGTGTAGCGAACTAAGCTACGGAGGTCGGCGAATGATACGCTTATGTGATAACCTTCCGACCTGTGTGTGCGTGTCTTGACTAAGAGTATGTATGTGCGTGTGTTTGTGAGTGGTGTGTGTGTGAAACTTTTGAAACTATTCAATCAATTATACCTGACTCGATATGCTTATAAAACGCGATTCACTCAATTATACCTGACTTGATAAACTTATAAAACGCGTGGAGGATAGCGTACTTTCGTAGTTGATTCCGTACCAGATAATTTGTTTTTTCGAAATGACAGCTATTAATGATTGGTGCTATGATATTTCTCACGAACTGTTCAGTTAATTTGAACCAAATATTATATGTTCAGTATTCACAATATCAGGATGGAATTTGTTAACTTGAATCCCGAATGGTATCCCATTTTGGGACGTCGCAACTTGAAAAGTAATGCTTTTACATAATATTTATAGACTTGAGTTCGGGGGGACGTGAGTTCGAATCCCGGAACAACCCTCCTGATTTCGGCTTTTATTGGTTTCCCGAAATCGCTCCAGCCAAATTGCTGGGACGATTCCTTGCTACACGAAACAGGCCTAATGTTCTTGCAACAAAAAAATTACTATTGATGCACAAACCAATCCGCCCGACATATTTACGAAAAGAAAAAAAAAACTTATTTGCGAGTAGTAGGTGAAAAAACACTTCTGAGAGTCGGTACTCGTTAGTGGGATGAGGCGTATTCACATGCCAAAGTCCCTTAACCAGTTTCGTGCTCTACAAAAAAAAAACATAATAATCATGATACCGCTTTACCGCTGTTCAAGTCTTAAGCATGTAAAAATAAATATATTAATACATTAAAGTGTTGCACGAAACCCACAAATCTCACAAAAATTCCTACAAATCCAAAACGAATTCAGAATTATGGGAAATCACGAAAACCTAAATATAATACACAAAAACAAAAATTTTCAGAATACTTTTAAAACTCAAGGGAATTCCTGAAAAATCACTTAAAAGTCTAAGAAAATTCTTATGCATTAAATATTCTCTAAAATTTGAGAAATATTTTAAAGATACGAACCTTAATATATAAATAAATGTCCAACACTTAGAAAAAAATCGTCGAGTGGTCAATATTATTTTTGCAGGTGCAAAAACTCTTCAAAAGTAGCAAGAAAATCTTTGAAAATAAGAAAAAAATTTTATCGCTAAAAAATGGTTGAAAATCGCAAGAACATCTTCGAAAATCATTATAAATCTTCGAAAATCACCGAAAATCTTAGAAGAAAAAAAAAAAGAAAAAAAAAGGAAATCTTTCAAAATCGCTCAAAATATTCGAAAATCACAAAACAAAATAAAAATACAGAAAATCACTTATAATATTTCGAAATAACAAAAATCATTAAAAAAAAGATTGTAAGTTGGAAAAAATCGCCAAAAATCACTAAAAAAAAAAAACATAAAATCGGTGTACATATTTTAACCTAGTTGTTGCCCCCACGTCCTTATTTCAAGATAAAGGCCTAAATTCGAGGAAAATAAGCTTAGAGTTTCAGAGATTTTAAAAGTGCTTAGTTTACTGTGAACAGCCTTTACCTGCGATACGCAAGTCGACCTGTGTGAAGCGAAACGTATAATTCGACATTTTTTCTCAGTTTTATCTTCAAGACACCCGTCTATCTCGAGCTGCTCTCTGTCTGCGAGAGACAGAAGCAAGGGAAGCAATAAGTCGACAATGACATTCGCGTCAAGTGCCATGTCGCCTCTACAAGTAAAGCACTGACACACACACGGCTTTCCCGTCGTGCTGCCTGTAACTACATGCTATTAAGTCCACTATATGTATTTGCCTAAGTTTATCTTGCATCCGATCACTACGTGCTGTGATTCGGCTGTTTGAAAAGGCCATTTTTATATTAATTGGCTGGCTCCGTGATAGCGTTCATAATGAACCTTGGTGCACAGTTACAACATATTCTAAAATGTGCGTTCGTTTCGTAGTTCAGTACACCGGCAACACGTTCAGGAATCTCGTGGAATAAGGCAGGAATTGAGATCACTTTGCACGTTACACATAACACGCATCACGTTACATTTTTACGTGTATGTACATAAACAATGTCCGTTTCGAGTGCTTATGATGCGTCAAGTAAACTTCGTTGTACAACTGTATTACGAGATATGCTTATATGTGCAGTATAGCCACTATAACGAACAGCCTTCTTAAACTTTCGTTAATAGCTGCATAACTTAATTTTAGATTTCAGTTGTGACGTGTCTTAACTTCCGTTCTCACTTCGTCTATACGGAAGAAATGGACGATACATGCTCTAGGTTTAAAACGTGAGCAGACGACACGGCAAAAATAAAAATAAAAACAAAAACAATAAAAATCAAAGGTGGCACAACTCCATCGGTATTGACAGAGCCACGTATCACGAAGCTTGGAGCTGACAAGCTTTTATTTACGATAAAGTGCAAGTGAAACGATCGCAATAGGCCTTCTTGAAACAAGCCAGTCAAGGTTTATCCGGCTCGCGTGAGCGCGTTAAGTGAAATCTTCGTAACATTGCCATCAAGGACGGGTAGGGAGGGAAACGCGGGTTTCAAACGCACTGCACGCAGTTCACGCACAAGGTAGGCGGGCTCTTAAACCCTTTCCTGCTTCCCGGCTCCTACGCAATTACGCGTCTCTCCGACGGCTGTTAGTAAACAAGCGAAGTAATACGCGGGGCGAATGCTCGTCTGCGGAGACCCACAGGCGCGAGAATTAATGTTTGCACAGCCAACATCGCATCTGCGTTAAGCAGGTTTGCGGGAATGGGTGGGCCACTCGAATGAGGAGTGGCCCCCATACACAATTATGTATAAAATATATTTGNAGCAGGTTTGCGGGAATGGGTGGGCCACTCGAATGAGGAGTGGCCCCCATACACAATTATGTATAAAATATATTTGAAATGATTTTTGTATTTCAATATTTATATATGTAAGTATCTGCGTGTTTTCTTCTGGAGAGAATGAGTATGTGGGTTTTCTAAGAGTGCTCCCATATTATTTACATGTTAATTGTATAAGGGAAGGCCTTTTGTGGGCACAAGCTAAAATCTTTACTGTAGGGCAAGCTGTCGGCATACGTTCATTCTATCGATTTAGCCGTCAGGCGAGTTGTTGGAACTCATATTTGTTTTATGCCAACTCCATTTTGATAACTTCTCATTTTCATCCAATTTAAAAACTTATTTCTCTAATCATCGGTATACCTACACGCATGATGATGGACTTTAATAACAGCATAATTTATCAAATCGATATTATTTAATTAAAAAATTTAAATTCACTAATTTATTTAATTTTATATTTGAACGGACAGTGCAATGTTACTTTATATAACACTTTTTAAATACATTTATTTTAATTTTATGCATTTTAAATATTGTGCGGACATCGACCAGCGAATTACCGAGTAGTCGCGTGACTGCAGCTGGCAAATCGCATTAAGGCATTCAGACAACATATTCAGGAGTCAGTCTACATGAGTTGTCTTTCTATCAATCTTTATATCAAACTCGCAATCATTCCATCAATCTTTCGCAATCTTTCCATAAATCAGCACCGCAATGAGCTCCACAAGCTTCACTATGAGGGGTCATAATGGGTCATTTGTGAAGCATGAAGGGCCATTTATGGGTCACTTGTGGAGCAGGAGGGGTTATTTAGGGGTCACTTGTGGAGTAGGAGGAGTAATTTAGGGGTTATTTATGGAGCAGGAGGGGTTATTTAGGGGTCACTTGTGAAGCAGAAAAATGTCATTTAGGGGTCATTTGCAGAGCAGGAGGGGTTATTTAGAGGTAATTTGTGGAACAGAAAGTGTAATTTAGGAGTCATTTGTAGAGCAGGAGGAGTCATTTAGGGTCATTTGCGGAGCAGGAGGGGTCATAAGGAATCATTTGCGGAGCAGAAGGGGTCAGTTGCGGAGCATGAGTTCAAGCTGAGCAAAGAACTTGAATGTAAGAAACTGTTGAAGATGTAGCTGCATGGTAATGTGATCATGGAACTAGTTAAAATGTATGGTTGAATGGATGCATAAAAATGCTTAAATCTCAATGATGAAATATGTTAGTAAGTCTATATATAGAGCAGTACCTAGGCAAAGTAGATACACAAGTTGCTACTGTGGAAAGAACTTCAGTTTTTTCATGAAGATGATGCAAGCCAATGATTGTAAGAAGTCTACTGTAAAGCTTACCTCTATGGATGTACCTTCTCCCACTGCTGGAATATTACATGGAAAACAGTGTTGCTACTGTGGAAAGATCTTAAGCAAAAGCTGCCACGCTCGGCGACATGAGAAGAGTGACTGTTTGAAGAAACCATCTCGTGCTTTTCTTAGCTGCTATAAATGTTCCAGACAGTTCACTCGACGCGATATCTTAAATAAACACATCAAGGCCGACAGTGTTCTTACGCCCACTGAGAAACAGCATGTTTTGACTTCATTACCTCCTGTTAATACACTACATAAAATGTTCGCAGACGACGAGGGAACTCACATGATTAAGTATTACAACAATGGCCACATGCAGTTTATGCAAGGTGATACATTGAAGAACCAAACCAAGAACTGCAAGGATTCATATTTTAAGAGTTAACAAGTGTTGCAGTCAATACCTGTTGCTGCATCGGTGGGCACCGATTCGTCAGGCGAATATGACGGACAGTTAATGACGGAATGAGAGAACTACGAGGT
>NQII01011121.1:15956-30261 GCA_002778355.1 Clitarchus hookeri
AAGTACGATTGCTATTAATGTATGGAACATGATATGAGTAACGGCACTGCTTATGTATAGAAAACAAGGCACTGTAAACACATCAATGTACGACAGACATTTACGCCACTCACTAAAACATTAGCAAATTATTTGAACAGGGGCATAGTCAGGAATTTACTTTGGGGGAGTTAGGGGGGGGGGGGATATATATTTATATTTTTGAACCCAATACGAAAGCTGTAATATTAAAAATTAATAGTAAAATATTATTTATAATCAATGGGCTAATATACATACACGGAGTCACAAAATGCTATAAACACCCTTCATTTTCAAGGAGATAACACGTGTCTTATATGAAAATAAAATAAAAGTTGTGGTATTGTTTGCAAATTTTATTTTGTTTTATTTCTTTTTTATTTTGGTGGGGGGATGTGTTCCGATATCACCCTAACCACCCGCCTACGCCCCTGTATTTACATATGTATCTATAATGAGCATAATAATCAATCTTGTGCTTTCCGTAATTTAACAAGTTTTTACGGTTAGAAGGCCAAAAAAATGTACAACTATCACAATATTAAACCATAGGCTACACAGCTCAAATTATCTACTTTAGAAATCAATCGATTTGATTAGCAAACAACACAGCTAGTTGATTGCCCCGTACTGTTATTTACGTATTATTGCTTTTAGACAAAGTGGTTCCAACAATAACATAATTTATAAACAGCAAAAATGCATCACATACAAAATGTCGTTACACGACGAAGATTTGAACTCTAAAACCTAACATTATGTGGCGCAGACCCACGCACAAACCACCCGTGTGATAATGTATATACATTACGTAAATCCACGATTATCGCGTATTTTATAAAGTGGTATTTTTTGTTTTATTATGACAGTGTGAGTAATTTGCAACGTTTCCCGATACTTACCCGTACATTAAGTTTCATTGTGTACATACATACGTTTTACAGAACCAGTAATCTTCGTAAACGGAATATACGGCTTGAAGTAATTACTCGGGTGTCCGCCATCTTATCTGTTCCAGATTCGTGGATATAACAGATATAGAGAACACATTTTACTGTTGTAGAGTTTGGTCTGGGAGCGACAGAGTTGGGGTATGAGTGAGAGAGAGGGTAGATGTCACAGTGGCAACGCTGCCGACTTCTTCACACAGCCACCAAGAAAATGGACTAGCGCTACGTGGTGTTCATACCAAGAACTACAGATTCCTACCCGTTAGAGTGGTCAGAAACTTTAACTTGGGAAAGTCCACTGTAGGCATATCTTTGCTCTATGGTAACAGTATCAATGGTTCAAGTATCTTGCTGTAATGTGTCCTCGGACGTGGTGACACATTCATCGGTTGCGCATGGCAGAAACCTACACTAAACGTCATGTGTTTACAGCGTACAGTTGGGGTCGAATATTGTTTCCCTTGCTTTACGTCCAAGATTCCCCGCAGTGAAACACTTGCGACACTCGGCGAAATTACGTAGCGAAATCTTCTATTCCGCGATACTAGATACTAAAAGTTTATATCTGCTTTTGATGGGCTGCACAGTTCATTGTCGTGTCACGTATTTTGTGGTTCGCATTTTTTTTTTTCGGCGGAGCAATGTCTTTTTTAAATATTTTTCTAACGAATGTACTATGTAACAAAAGGAGAAAGGAAATAATTACTGTAATAATTTGTTACTGATTACGGAAAATTCCAACAAATGTTCCTGTGTCTACGACGTAATTTTGATGAAGGCGCCTTTTAACAGTTCAGGTTAATGCTCCGTAAGAAGTGAGACCAATACATAAAATATATACAGTATATATTATATGTATACTTGGGATCTCTCTGAGCTAAGCCAGGCGACAGCATGAAAATAAGCATTCTTCAGCTTACGTAAAGCTTGAAATTCGCAGCGAAAAAAAATCACTTCTTGAAGATAAAAATACGTGTCCTGGTGCAAACGGAAATACAATTAGGCTGGCCGAATAAACAAACTACACTTACGCCACATAAACCCGTACGCGGTAGAAAATTAGAGTTTTTTGCTTCTTTCTTGATAAATATTCTACATGTCATCCATACTGCACTGCGATAGAGTGAGGAAGTGTGAAGAAAGAGATTTGGACGTCTCATAACATCGAAGTCTTGGGAGCCGATGAGCGTGAAGCGAGGTGAGTATGGAGCAGCGCCGGAATGAAATGGCGGGGGAAACGGGAGATCCCCGAGAAAACCCGCCGACCGGAGGTATCATCCAACACAATTCCCACGTGCGAAAATCCGGGGGCGATTACGCCGGGAATTGAACCCGGTTCGCCTTGGTGGGACACACTGCGGTATAATAGCAATTACCACGATAAAACGGGCTAAGATAAAGTAGTGCTACCAGAAAAGGAAGTTACGTGTGTAAGACTGGACCTAGAATGTCCGTTAGCACATAACATATACGACACATGCGGTATTCCTGATTACAGAAAGTGGGGCACTTTCCACCGAAAACTTGTACCTTACCTGCATTGGTCAGCTCACAGACTAGAATATATTTGGCCTTACCTCATATGTAGGGCCTAAACTATATTTGCAAGACGTGACATCGGCGTGTGTTACAGTAAATTCTTTTCATCATATGCTTCTTGCTTATCAGGTCTAAAAAAAAAAAAAAAAGAGAGAGAGAGAAACGGTTACAGAAGGGGTTCTTAAACTTCCGTGATTTCGAAGACCTCTTTGATATGATATGCATTTTGCCGGGCCCCGGCCGTTCATACAGTGCAAAAGTGAAGAAAATATTTTCATGAATACGGTTTATTTATTCGTCCTTAGACAAACTGTTACAATCCCAAGTTTAGTTTACAACAAAATATGCAAAAGACTAGCTTCGTTAATGACAGAGAATTAAACAATTACAGCTTAGATAATTAGCGGTTTCTTCATACGTATGGAATAATAAAATAAATAAAAAACCTGTGTATAACGTATTTGGTTGTCTCCTAAATATGTAATGTTTCATAAGCGTTTTAGACTTCAGATAATATAAAAGTACCTTATCTTTGGCTAAATTAAACTTTTACTTATATTTTATATATAAATTACAATATTTCAATAATAACAAATATGCATAAAGACAGAGAGAAAATGGGTGACATGGTAGTGCCTAGTAAAAAATAGTTCTTATACAAAAATGTATTACTTTGAATGCGCACGAATGCGGTGCGTTGGTCCTCTGGTGTAGTTTTCTGAGCTTTTTTTGAGTGAGGCGGAGGAATATCCTGGAAGCAGAACTTAGGCAGGGCTTCAGAAAAGTTAAGTAACCGTGAATGGAGTATAGTTAAAACATCTTTGTGAACACTAAAATATTTTAGCTACACTTGCGGGCCACTGCTGTAAGTTCAAGGACCGCAGTTTAAGAACTGCATATTAAAAATAATTTTCAACGCTTTTTTCAAACAGCGCGCCCCAACCTCGCGCAACGCAGTCGGGTGCGTTCCGTTGCACGTCCGTCCGTTGGGATACTTTAATTGCGTGCCTGTCGGCCGCAGAGAACAGCATGACTGATCGCGAACGCCGAGATCGTATCTGCCATACGTTTCATTATGCAGACAAGCGGCACAGTTACCAGCCTCCTCACTCCACCCCCCAACCTCTCGCCGACCGCAATCCACCAGAAGACAGCGTTGTGTAAATTAGGAACAACCCCCTTCGCCGTAATGTTGAGGCAGAACCAGGGAGCGATCTAGCGAATGAGGCGCCGTAACAGTAAGTCAGCGTGCGGGTAATGTCGATTCCGTGGGGGCGAGAGGTCAACAGAACGTGCGTAAGCCTAATTTGGACCGAGACGGTCGGTGAAACACGAGCTGCCATACGAGAAATTCAGAAAGCAAAATAAATAATCCCAGTATTCACAGAAGTTTGCGTAACACTTGTAATTCAGCGTCAACAAATTTAACTAATTTTCCTCGGTAATTTACCAACTTTAATGGACACATGTCAGCCATTAAGCCAGTTAAAAAAATTTATGAGCAGTGACGTTTTTCAGAAGCTGATTTCAGAAGTGCTCAATTAAGCGTGATTAACAACATTTAAGCTACTGAAGTTACGTAAAATTACAGTAGATGTTCAGTGCCTATTGAGTATTAAATGTGTCTATGACTAAATGCTGTTCACGGTAACTGAGCACTTTTGAAAGTCTTTTGAAAGTGAATCAGTGGATTTCCACTGATTAGAGAGTAGTTATAGGCTATTCGCGGTAAATTATGTACTTTTTAAGGCCCTTCCAACAGGTAATAAATATATTTTATTGCAGTTTCAGACGTTAACTTTTGGGAGTGGTGAAATGTATACACTGTGTTGATTCTGGCATCGAAGTTTATTGCTCCGCGCTGCACGTGCTGGAACACTCGGTGGCGCCTTGGTCGGCGCACGTGTTTCTTCTGCCTCCGGATATCGCGTCGCTATTATTCTCGCACGCTCGCCAAAAGCTCTCATTATTTATTGTGGTAGCCGGCTCGCAGCCGCGTCTGTCTTCCTCCGCATGTGGCCATGTGTTCATTCCGCCTCGGAATCCTGGCGTCATTCTTCTAGCACGCTCGCCAAACCCTTAATATTTATTGCGGTAGCCAGCCTGCGAGTTTCGACAGAGTGGGCCTTCTGACGAAAACATATATTTCGGGACGCGAGACACTTCATAGTATTTACATATTTTAATTGTAGGTAGGTTGGTAAATAAATAGGTAGATAGATAGGTAGGTAGGTAGGTAGGTAGGTAGGTAGGTAGGTAGGTAGATAAGTAGGTAGGCCTTAACGCCTCGCCAACAGCGAGAGTTCATCAAAGAAGCAGGAACGCGGAAGCAATCGGTCATGATGTTTAGTAAGGAACCATTCAAGTATTCGACTGGAGTGATTTCGGGAAACCATAGAAAATCGAAATCAAGATGGTTGGAGTGAGTGAGTGAAGAGAATTGGGCAGCTCTTAACATCGAGGTCTTGAGAGCCGATGAGGGTGAAGTGAGACAAGTTTGGAGCGACGCCGGAATAAAAGGTTGGGGAGAAACGGGAGAACGCCGAAAAAACCCGCCGACCAGCGACATCGTTCGGCATGAGCCGCACATGCAAAAATCCGGGAGCGAACCCACCGGAAATAGAACCTGGTTCACCTAGGTGGAGGCGAGTAGTCAAATCACTACACCACCGCGGCCCCGCGGAGCGCGNCCGGAAATAGAACCTGGTTCACCTAGGTGGAGGCGAGTAGTCAAATCACTACACCACCGCGGCCCCGCGGAGCGCGAATCGAACCCCGGCTCTCACGAATGCGAGTCCGAAGGCTACCACTGAGCCACATTTGTTGGGCGTAGATTTAAGGCACACATATATACCAAATGATTCAAAACAACACTGAAAACGCTTAGTATATTGTGCAGGAAGGCAAACCGATCATATTTCAATAGGGGGCCCATGTCCGGAAAAGCATGATTTGGACGCTGTTGAGTGTCAAAGTTTGATAACGATTCGGATATTGTGATCGGTATACGTTCCATATTGTGAAACAAAATCACCACCAATCCAACACCAGGATTACATCGTGCAGTAAATAACAAAACGGTTTAGAATTGTCAACCCCCTGCTACATTACAGNCCAACACCAGGATTACATCGTGCAGTAAATAACAAAACGGTTTAGAATTGTCAACCCCCTGCTACATTACAGAGCTTACATGGACGGTGCAGAAATTGACGCACATGTGGTTGTGTGCACAGTAGTGCAGTCGCTGCATGGATTCTTGAGATAAGGTCCTCCTCTGATGGTACAAGAGTATCATACACCATATTCTTCACATTACCCCAAAGGAAACAGTCGAGGTGTGTCATATCTTGTCACCGTGGTGGCCATTGAACAGACCCCAGAGCGCACAATCCATGCCTTACCAGACATGGGTCCCTCTTGAAAAATGATCGGTTTGCCACCCCACGTAAAATACTAAACTATGTCGGTGTTGTTTAGAATCACTATGTATGTTATCATTAAACTGTCCACAACACGCATATCAGTTCGCCATTCTCTTGCTAGTAAACATTTTTTCTAAAAAAATTAATTGGTTGCAAAGTTGAAATGTATGAAACTTGTAAATTACGAATATTAACTGTCATGGCCTAGAGACCACAAAAATACTGTCATTTTGCAACTGAATTTGTATGGAAGGTTTTGTTTAATTTAGTTTTATTTTTATTTACCATGCGAGGTAGCGCAGTGTTAACCCACTCGACCCGCATTCGAGAGCACCCAGGTTCGATCCTCGGTTCGGTCATCCTGATGTCGGTTTCCTAGGGTTTTCCGAAATCACTCCAGGCTAATGCT
Organism: Clitarchus hookeri; assembly: GCA_002778355.1. Taxonomy (NCBI): domain Eukaryota; kingdom Metazoa; phylum Arthropoda; class Insecta; order Phasmatodea; family Phasmatidae; genus Clitarchus; species Clitarchus hookeri. The sequence continues at coordinate 22,301 of NQII01011121.1, forward strand.
GGGATGGTTCTTTAATAGATGCCCTGGCCGATTCCTTCCCATTTCCCAAGTAAATAGTGTTCCCTTTCTAAGACTTTGCGCTGTTCATAGGCACTTCAACGCCACCCAATAAATCAAGTAAATCTCATAGTCACTATTCTCCTTTTCCGCCTAAGAAAATAGACAAGTTGAAATGCATTTAAGAACACCTCGTATGAATATACGTATCTGCCCCAAAGTTGGTACGCAAGAAGAAGGAGCTGGTATGTGGTAGTAGTCAAAACATCCATTCCGTAGGACACCCATAACAATAAACGTAACACATAGAGCAGACACCTCAATAAGGAGTGTAACCATCCCGAACGGCCACTTTGGGGTATGTTATCCCATGTTCCATGTTCGCTGTACTTCTTGGCGTAGTTGGGCGACCTTCGTTGTCAGGAATGGGCTGGATATCAGGCGCCATCCCATCATGTCCAACACATGCTCGACGGGGCTGAGGTTAGGAGATATGGCGGGCCAGAGTAGCATGTGTACACTATGTGGAGCATACTGTGTTTCCCAAGCGACATGGGGACGCGCATTATCATGCTGGAAGATAGATTCCTACATTGATTCGAGATATGGTAGGAGGACAGGATCGAGAACGTCACGGATGTACGATGCATTCGTCATACGCCATTGAATGAATACCAGAGGTGATCGGAAAGTGTAGCTTACGGACCCCCATACCATAACCCCATAAGCACCCGCAAGGCTACGAAGCGAATACGGCCATCACTTTGTCCGAGGTAGAAACAACTCTCATCACTGAACACCACTGTTCTCCATTAGCCTCTCCAACACACTCTCTCGCGACACCACATAACTGTTCAATTGGTGGTCGCCGTCGTCTTCCAGGCATTGCAGACACACTCTGTAGTACACACGCAATGGAATCGTACAGTCAACTGAACTCGTCGAGTTGTCAGAAGACCTGAGATAAGAAACTTGGTCTAATGGCTGCAGACTGGTGCAGGCGAGTAGTGCTCTTCCATTTGCGATCAGAGTTCCCTCTACACACGAAGGATTTGTAAAACCCATTAGATTGGACGATGATTACTAAGTGTTCTTCAGTTCATTTCCATTGGTCTACTAACGCAAAATTGTAAAACATTTGAACTTCTGGTTTAATGTACTTTATAAAATAATAATACAGCTAGAATTATCAATCATGTATTTCAAAATTTCCCACTGGTACACACTCCTCGGTCTCGTAATATTTTAATCTTCGTAAATACATCATCCAACTCTACAAGGTTTAGTCCCCAGCCGAAAGCATGAAAAACTACAACTGTTTCGGTTCCCTCTGAAAGTTATACTGTTTTTCACATATCAAGCATGATCTGAAGTGTTATTTCTTTTCGTGTGTAAACATGCTGTGTATACATAAAATAGTTTGTTTGAAAAACTTGTACTTCAAGCATTGAAACCCACTTTGCGGGACGGGCATTCTTAGATTCAAAGATCAGAACCAGAGTTGGAGAAGGGATGGAAAGTAAAAGTGGTTAGAACGAAACCAGGGCGAGGCAGGAGCATTCCTATAAAACCATTCGGTCGTCGGCAACAGCCGTAAGGTTTCCCGCATGCGAAAAATATGTACCCCGAACCACCGAAGCGAAGGAAGAGGGAGAGCAGGAGAGAATGTTGGTCGTCACCAAGAACATCCTTCGTGGACTAGGAAATGAGGGATGATAGAGCAAAGACGTGAGATGGTGATAAATGGTCGTGTAAGCCACCCCCTTGTTTTTTTTCCTTATTTTTTCTTCCCTCTCTTGGAAGACGAGACGGCGAAATGTGAAAGTGAGAGAGTGGTACATAATCTCGTGAGTTCCATGTGTAACCTACTTCCTGTCGCTCATGCCAGCCAATGGGAGAAAAGGGACGTGGCCCGGTTTTTTTATTGCTACCATGACTTATTTTAATAATTTACAATTAATACTGATCACAAGGATGTTACAGACTGTCCACGGTAAACTGAGCACTTTTAAAATTGTTGTACAAGATCTGCTTGTATATACATTGTGTATTCTTCCACCCTTGTGTAAAATTAATGTTGCTATGGATTTAATCACTTTATTCAAGCATCTCTCTACTGAAATTGAGAGATTATTAGAAAAGAATTTTACTAATTTGCTCATTATTACATGCTTCTGCATTAGAAAAGAAAGCAAAAGTAATTATTACATGTTTGTGCACTAGAAAAGAAAGCAAAAGTAATTATTTCGGTATTCGCAAATGTTTACCAAACAAATCCGATTCAACGATAAAGACGTGATATTACGTTACCTTCGCCGTTATCAAATTTACTGGGCACATGCGAGTCACTGTGTCCGTCAAAATATATGGAATTATGGGCAATGACAATTATAAAGGTTGATTTCCATAGAGCTCACTTAACCGTGAACAGACCATAACAAACAATCTTTTTTAAGCAGTTTGAACAAAAAGAAGTAAAAGTCTGAAAATGAAAGTAAAATAATCTCAATAATGCTGGCAATATGTATTATTCTCTGTTGTCTCACGTGTAAGATGTGATTGGTGGGGACTAACAGCAGACCAGCGGCTACAGGAAAATCAATTCGGGACCCGGGGTGGCACGAAATTCCGAACTACATAAGGTATCGAGGAGGGTAGTGGAATTTATGAGATTGTCGATATCCAAGTACGCTAAAGCATCGAAGTCCATTTCTTCGTAGAATTGCAAACTTTCTGACATACAAAATCTCCTTTTGTAATATTGTAGTGTTTGTTTAGAAGAGTAGCACTTATGTGAATAAGGCCAACGTGATTTTGTTGCTACAAATATACAATAAATACATGGTCGAATCACATTATTATAACCACCTGCTAGAAGTGCCATCTGCAGCGCGTAACCCATGACGTATGGCCCGTGACGTGGCCTGGTGAAGCGGGCATATGATGAGACCGACAGGCTGGCTGTACACAGTGTGATTCCTGCTGTCCTGGGTAAGGGAAACTATTTAACCTAGTTGCAAATAGGGATAATTATCGGCTTTCGGGCCAAGGGGGGCAGTATTTCGGAAACAGCGACGTGTGTGAACTGTTCACGTGCCTCTGTGGTAAATGTGTATCGTGAGTGGACGAATGGCACCATTGGAAATAACCATCGTGAAAACTGTGAAGCTCCACGCAACATTGATGTCCAAAGTGAACGTCGACAACGACGGTGCGTGAAAGCCAACCGACAGGCTACAGTGGAAAAACTCACCGTCCAAATGAACCAGGAGGCATCCAGACACATGTATACCGCAACAGGTCAGCAAACACTTCTGTTAATGGGGCTCCGGAGTAGACGGAGGGTGACTGCACCCATGCTAACACAGGTGAAATGACGAAAACGACTGGAATTTGCTGGACAGTATGGCGACTGGACCACTGCTGATTAGGTAACCTTCTCCGACGAGTCACGGTTTCAGCTGCATAGAACGGATGGATGTCAGCGTATCCGGCGAGAAACATCGGAGAACTGACACCCTGCGTCCATGTCTGAACGAACACAAGGCGATGGATGCAGTGTTATGGTCTTGGGAATGTTCTCGTGGTATTCTCTAGGTCTCATCATCCGTGCGGAAGACACATTTGGTCGATTTGGTTTTGAATCCATCCTTGGCGATCACGATGATTGTCTTTCCTCGAGAGGATGGGATCTTTCAGCACGATAATGCGACTTGCCACAAGGCAAAAAGTGCCCGCATGTGGCTGGAAGAGCACGATCAAGACTTCAAATTTCTTCCCTGGCCCCCAAACAGCCCCAATGTGATTCCAATTGATCATCTGTGGGACCACCTCGATCAAAGTTGTACAATTTTTAACTGGTATATGTTGGTAAGAAGTAAGAGTTTGTTTTTTGCGGGCAATTACAGAAAACATATAAGCAGTATTGTCAAGCAATACAAGTTTTAGATAACGTACAAAAGTAATGCTCCGTGCCCTCTCGATTGGAAAAACACGATGAACCAAAACCTGTAATGCAGGCTATGGCGAAAATTCCTGTAATCCAAAATGATTGAAATTGATACCCTTAAGGAGAACAGTTCCATGATTTAACGCCTCATTAAAAGTGCATTTGTGAACCTGGTGGCAAAACGAAAATTGCCTATTTTTTTAGTAATACGCGTGATAGTAACAGCTGGCAGAGCAGTAAAATACATATATCGTAACAGTTTGATAGTGTCACTTGATGTGCCACGTACTAATACTAGTCGTTAAGATGATGACGAAAATGTTGATTTGTACATATATGGTTGCCTACGGATACACAACCGCAAAATTCCTAAGAAAAAATTTCTAAAAAAATTTACTACAATTGATTTTGATGTATTCTTTTATTACTACTACAATAATCTAACGTGACAGCACTTGGTATCCGTAAGTGCGTATGTACTAGTATATACCTTTATCGGTAGGTAGACATATTTACGTGTGTTTGCATGTGCGCATTTATGCAGGATGATCGGAAATTTAACTCCCAAACTGCAGGAGGTGATTCCTTATGAAAAATAAAGTCTAAAATATACAGGACACCTTATACCTACCCATAACATTAAAGGAGATATGAGCCTGTCAAAATTGGGTTTTTAAAAGATATTTTCGCTGAATGTCTTGTACTTTCTGCCAGCGGTAGGGATGGTAGCGATTTACCCACAGAACGTCCCACGCGGTTGAATGGGACACGCCCATTTGGTGCGCTATGGCGTGTGTACTAGTGAAGAGCATGTCATTGATGTGCTGACGTATCACTTCCTCAAGCCAAACAGTAACACAGACCGAGAACGGCCAGCATTACGCATATGTGTCTGCAACTAGGGAAACATAAGTCACCTTTTTGCTGCTGACTTTGTAGGAGTTGTGCAAGGTATTCGGCAAAAATTCGTTTTCAAAACCCAATTTTCATAAGCTCCTTTAATATTCCGTTTAGGTATACGGTGTCCTATATATTTTAGACTTTATTAGGAATCACCTCCCGCAGTTTGGGCGTTTAATTTCCAGACTGTATGATTATGTATGATACTCCACGACAGAAACACAGTTAATCATCCATTTGAGTAAAACTTTGTAATAGGTTGCATGAAATCACCAACCAATAACATCAGAAGGTGATTTTAAAGAAAATAAATTAAAATATTAATATTTCAGAGGATATTAGAGATTTTCACAGAAAGTCGTTCGCTAATAAATACTTTTAAAACCAGACGGAAAGCATTTAGTGTTCCCATTGGAATCGTAACTTGGGATATACGCATATTTTGGACAAACGGAAAAGCAGATGGTAGACAGTAAAAACTTTTTGTACTTGTTACAAACAATTCTTTGGAAACAAGTTGTCAAAGATTTCCTTGTAACTATACAACCTAGATAGTGTATATATGTACAACGTATTATTTCAGAAATCATACAAAATTGTTTATGAAACTAAATTTTTTAAACAAACTTTAAGTCTACAACATTTACTTGTTTAAATTCAAGTTCTACACATTCCACAGTAAGGTTCTCTGAAATTTACTCAAATTATTTGCAGTGGTACAAAAATATATTTGGCAATTAGTTTTCACGAACTTCCTTGCACAAATGCAAAAAAAAATACTGGGTGGAGGTGGTAATGACGGTGGTGGTAATGAGGAAAGGGGGTGGTGGTAATGAGGAGGGTGGTGGTGGTAATGAGGGGGGGTGGTAATGACTGGTAGTAATGATAGGTGGTAATTAGGGGAGATGGTAATGAGGGAGATGGTAATGAGGGAGATGGTAATGAGGGAGATGGTAATGACGGTGGTATTAATGGTAATAATGTTATGGTGGTGAAATAGCCTTTCAATCCCCCACCCCCCAAAAGTAGCAAACCTGTTTCTAATTTCAAAAAAAATTTCATATAAAAAAATTCGACTTTATAGTCAGTTTTCACTCGCTCAACCTTCAATTCACCAATAACGCACATGTCTCAAGTGCCGTAACTGGAGACGTCACCACTCGTCCGTCAGCGGATCCGGCGGGTGGGCTCAGCTACAACGGAACCATTATTAACAGCGATTACGTCTAGCCCGGGAAACGCAATTTATCTCGCAGACTTCTACGGGGGTGCGCTCTGGGTGTTTATTCGCGCGCGGCGACTAAGGGTAGGTGGNTAGCTAACGGCTAGGGTGTTTTTTCAAATGTTGATTTTCAAAAGTTTCTTCCCGTCGTGAACCGACTATAGTCGTTAGGATGACGACAATGTTAATTTGTACATATATGGTTGCCTACGGATACACAACCGCAAAATTCCTAAGAAAAAATTTCTAAAAAACTGACTACAACTGATTCTGATGTATTCTCTTATTAATACTACAGTAATCTAACGTGACAGCACTGTGTATCCGTAAGTGCCTATGTACTAGTATATACCTTTATCGGTAGGTAGACATATTTACGTGAGTTTGCATGTGCGCATTTATGCAGGATGTTCGGAAATTTAACTCCCAAACTGCAGGAGGTGATTCCTTATGAAAAATAAAGTCGAAAATATACAGGACACCTTATACCTACCCACAACATTAAAGGCAGTACACACAGACCGAGGAAGGCCAGCATTACGCATGTGTGTCTGCAAATAGGGAAGCATAAGTCACCTTTTTGCTGCGGACTTTGTAAGCGTTGTACAAGGTATTCGGCAAAAATACGCTTTCAAAACCCAATTTTCATAAGCTCTTATCTCCTTTAAAATTCCGTTTAGGTATATGGTGTCCTATAAATTTTAGACTTTATTAGGAATCACCTCCCGCAGTTTGGGCGTTTAATTTCCAGACTGTATGAATATGTATGATTATGTATGATACTCCACGACAGAAACACAGTTAATCATCCATTTGAGTAAAACTTTGGAATAGGTTGCATGAAATCACCAACCAATAACATCAGAAGGTGATATTAAAGAAAATAAATTAAAATATTTACATTTCAGTGGATATTAGAGATTTTCACAGAAAGTAGTTAGCTAATAAATACTTTTAAAACCAGACGGAAAGCATTTAGTGTTCCCATTGGAATCGTAACTTGGGATATACGCATATTTTGGACAAACGGAAAAGCAGATGGTAGACAGTAAAAACTTTATGTACTTGTTACAAACAATTCTTTGGAAACAAGTTGCCAAAGATTCCCTTGCAACTATACAACCTAGATATTGTATATATGTACAACGTATTATTTCAGAAATCAATACAAAATTGTTTATGCAGCTAAATTTTTTAAACAAACTAGAAGTCTACATAATTTGCTTGTTTAAATTCAAGTTCTACACATTCCACAGTAAGGTTCTCTGAAATTTACTCAAATGATTTGCAGTGGTACAAGAATATATTTGGCAACTATTTTTCACAAAATTCCTTGTACAAATGCAAAGAAAAAAAAAATACTGGGAGGAGGTGGTAATGGCGGTGGTGGTAGGTAATGAGGAGGGTGGTGGTGGTGTTAATGAGGAGGGTGGTGGTGGTAATGAGGGAAGTGGTAATGACTGGTAGTAATGAGGGGGGTGGTAATGATAGGTGGTAATTAGGGGTGGTGGTAATGGTGGTGATGGTAATGAGGGAGATGGTAATGACGGTGATATTAATGGTAATAATGGTGGTGAAATAGCCTTTCAATTCCCCACCCCCAAAGTAGCGAATCTGTTTCATATTTTAAAAAAAAATTCATATAAAAAAATTCGACTTTATAGTCAGTTCTCACTCGCTCAACCTTCAATTCACCAATAACGCACATGTCTCAAGTGCCGTAACTGGAGACGTCACCACTCGTCCGTCAGCGGATCCGGCGGGTGGGCTCAGCTACAACGGAACCATTATTAACAGCGATTACGTCTACCCCGGGAGACGCAATTTATCTCGCAGACTTCTACGGGGGTGCGCTCTGGGTGTTTATTCGCGCGCGGCGACTAAGGGTAGGTG
>NQII01011122.1:0-26544 GCA_002778355.1 Clitarchus hookeri
ACACGAATGTCCAAATTAAAAATCCAAATAGTAAATGTTTACACACACGACTTCCTAAATTACAATTTCACAAAGTCAATGTTCACAGAAAAATGGGTTGTCACCTGCGATGGTACAGACTCAGATGCACCTGACAAACTGTCTGATGATTCAGAACACTTTGCTCTTGACAAATGTTTTTTCACAGAAATAGGGGTTGTCACCTGCGGTTGTTTGTTTGTCACCTGCGATGGCACAGACTCAGATGCACCTGCCACACTGTCTTATGGTTCAGAGCACTTTGCTCTTGACAAAAGCTTATTGATATTCTTATTTTCCGTTTGAAACCGGGTGGCAGGACTTCGCCACTTCTTAATCTTAGGCATCGCGTTTGCAATTGTCCAAGTAACAAATGCAAAAGCCACACAATGTCAATGTTCACAAACACAGTTTTCTATGGTTACACCCAACTATGCACCATCTGTAACAAAAAGAAACCCATCGGTAACATATGACACACTACAAACAGACCACATGTATGTGACACAGCAATCCTTGGAGATTGTTCATAACCACAGACGCACCCTCCACACATCTGACACTTCTCGTACACATGGACATAGGTCAGCACCACAGCAACGCCCATGCATAAGGCCCGTACCGAACCTTTGAGGGTGGTGGCACACTCTCCACACATCTTACACTTCTTGTATACATGAACATAGGCCAGTACCACAGCCACGCCCATGCATAAGGCCCGTACCGAATCTTGGAGGGTGGCCTTCACCTCAGACGCACACTCAGTGCATAATATCCAGCCAAAGCAGGTAGGGGATCATATCCAAAGCCACCCCTATGTGTAGGGCTCCATTGGAACTGTGGAGGGTGACCACCACCTCGGGCACACCCTCCAGCACGTCTGTATACGGCTGGGTGACCATTACCACAGGCACACCCTTTTGTAAGGGTTCCATCGGAGCCACGGATGGTGACCACCAGCAAGGGTACACCCTCCACAAAGTACGACCATAAAGAGCACTTACCTATTCATGTAATTGATATGTACGCCTAGACAACAAACACTCCCCCCCCCCTTCTGCATTTATCCGGGCTTGGGACCGGCAACATCACATATGTTACCACATGTGATGTAGGCTGCACTAAAGACGTCTCATTGAGGTGTGGGAGAGCCGCTGTTGCAATTTTGCCTTAAACCACTGGGCAAAATTATATATGTGATCTCCATCACGTTCTGTATCAGCCGAGGCTAAAAAGTAGCCAAGCCAAAAATGTCTCCTTTCTTTCCACATCACTTGTCTCAATAATACACACGATCTCTGTCACGTTCAATATCATCTCTGCTTCAACCAAGTATCCAAAAGGACATAACCAAGTTCCCTCCCTCAAATCCCATAGCTATCGGACACAAAAACTGTTATTCCCAGGGATATAAAACCATATAGAATGCCCAACCACCCTCAGGTGTACCGACATTAATCGAAAAGGGCTTAAGTATGTTACCTCCATCAAATACCATCGCCATAGGCCGACAACTGCTACTCCCAGGACTAGAAAACAGATAACCCCTCTCCATTCTGCAGGGGTACCAACATTTTCCCATTAGAGCATAACTGATCCAACGGCCAAGTTAGAGTCCAAAGACAGCAGCCCTCCCTCAAATATCCCGCAATCGGCCGAAAACTGTGCCTTCAAGAGCAGAAAAACATTAATGCCCCCCCCCCCATAGGGCTACCGACATTTTTCCAAAAGGGCATAACTGACCCAACGGCCAAGGAAAGGTCCGAAGGCAATAGCCTTCCCGGGTGTCGGCCCGTGGAATCCGCGGGTCACTATCCTTGGGCGAGGCAGGTAAACGGGTGCAATTTGAAACCAACCCTTTCTTTTTGACAGACTGTAATTGAATGAATGTTTTCCTAGGTGGCCCGGATAACCCACGTTCTTTCTCAAGAACGGTGAAGCATGTGCATGAGTGCCATCTGAAACCCAGGTCATATATAGGGATTGCAGTAAGCTTGGTAAGTGTAGAGAGTCCATTGCGGAATAAATTCCGAAACTATCGTACGAAATATATTTATATGTGTGGTGTAGATATAATATTTGTACGGTCCAATCATGTTCATTTCAGGCCTATAGGTAAAGTTGGGCGGTGCAGATACCATTATGCTACGAATTTCGAAATTATCGTACACAATACCAAAGTTTCGGTACACTGTACCATAATTATGGTGCGTGAAATATGGACCAAGTGACTTTGTACCATAGTTATGGTACATATTATGGTACACTATTATGTAAAGATTGATAGATTGATTGAAAGATTGCGAAAGGTTGATGAAATGATTGGAAAACGAGTGGAAAGATTGCGAGATATTGATATATTGCGAAAGGAAAATGGGAAGATTGAAAGATGGATGGAAAAATTAAAATATTGTGGAGCATGTGGAGCGATTGTGGAGAAGATTTAGGAGCAGGTTGTGGAAAGGATTAATGGAAATATTGAAATATTTAAGTAAAGATTGTGAAGGCTTTATGGAAGTGCTGCAAAGATTGCGAAAGATTGTAAAAAAGATTGAGAACTATTTATGGGATGATTGAAAGATTGATGGAAATATTGTAAGATTTATAGGAAGATTGAAAGACTGATAGAAATATTGAAAGACTGATAGAAATATTGAAAGACTGTGGAGCATGTGGAGCGATTGTGTAGCGGATTGTGGAGCGTATTTGCGGCGGATTGGTGGAAATATTGCGAGATTAATTTAAAGATTGCGAAAAATTAATGATAAGATTGAAAGATTGACGGATAAATGGTCAAGAGGAGCACAAAATTTAAAACTGTTTGTCACCCTCGTAGATTCCATGTCTCTAGGCCCTGACAGTATTGGCATTTAAATAAACGCAATTAGGCCAATAAAAGTGATGGTAGATGCTGATCAATATCATGATTATAACATACTCGTGCATGTGGTCGCTATTAGTATGATGGGCTTGGTTTGGTCATATATATGTTCGTTAAAAAAATCTGAAGATTATACGTATAGCTACAAAAGACTCGAGGTAGAGAATATTTTGCAGAGTCTGGCATTGTGTATTAATAAGTCTTCAAGATAGAGGGCTAGAAATGTAGTCATTTAGTGAGAGATTTTTGCATGTTTCCGCAATACTATGTGTATAGTTTCGGCTCAATATAAAAAATAAATTATTTATATTAAAAAAGAATTGTTTAAAATCGGGTAATAAATATAGATTTTCGATATGGCATACTCTATGACTATAAATTCAATATGACTACCGGAAACAAATATATGCTTCAAGAATTAGTGGACATAACTGCCGAGCACCTTCGGGCACGTTCGACAATCCTAAGTCGAGCAGAAGAGTGCCGAGCTCGTCCGAGTCGAGCCGAAGCCTCCCAGCCGCACAGCTCCCATTTAAAATGCAGAATATTGCAACAGAACTAAGATAACACTAGTACTGGTAAGAATAGATTTTACGACAGAAAGGTTCACACGAAACTATTTTATTCTTAAATATGTGACGAACAGTAAATAGCAAGGCCGTAAAAATTACTTAATTTTTGCGTTTATATATATATATTATAAGTGTATAAGACAAAACTGACTTTTAAGACGTGCCGTTTGAAAATTAATACACGCACAAAGCTATTTCCTGATATTCAATATCTTAAGTTCCAAAACACCTCTCTGTGAATTGAACCTGCGGAGAAAAATGTAAGGTTAGGTAGAAAAAACAAATAGGTCACCTAAATTCAATTACAAAATACAATATCGATAAGACATTTTGTATTCACAGAAGTCATACCTAGCTAAAAAATAACTTGGAGAGGTTTAACGTCATGTAGTATACGCCACAATTGAAAATGGAACATTCCAAATTGCANTATATATATATATTATAAGTGTATAAGACAAAACTGACTTTTAAGACGTGCCGTTTGAAAATTAATACACGCACAAAGCTATTTCCTGATATTCAATATCTTAAGTTCCAAAACACCTCTCTGTGAATTGAACCTGCGGAGAAAAATGTAAGGTTAGGTAGAAAAAACAAATAGGTCACCTAAATTCAATTACAAAATACAATATCGATAAGACATTTTGTATTCACAGAAGTCATACCTAGCTAAAAAATAACTTGGAGAGGTTTAACGTCATGTAGTATACGCCACAATTGAAAATGGAACATTCCAAATTGCACTAAAATAAGAACGGGAAACGTAAGGCCTTTCCGTGTCATTTCCCTAAGTGTGGATTTGAAAAAATAATGCGACATGCGTCTTATCAGCGACGCTGGACTGAAGCACTGCGTACTGAAACTATCAACTGGCTGCTCGGTCTATTTGACAGCAGCGAGTGTTTGAGCAAATAAAAAATCACAAGACATAAAAGCGTGCTTAATGATAACGCTGGAAAATTCATAACCTATTTTTAACGAAGTCCACGTACGTCATATAGACGTGCAAGTTAGGAACTGTAAATAAGTTTCTGTTCAGTCTTATGGGTGTGTTTTACGAAGACGGTTGACTATCAGGTCGCTAAGTTTATATCTGTTGAAGGCGTTGAAACCAAGAATCAGCCAAACGTGATTAAATTTTTTATCTTTCAAGCTGAAGAAGATGAATTGACGATTACTTTTGGCTCTTTTTATTATACGAGGAATTAAAGTATCTAGGTGAACCATGAAAAGGAAATTTCACGTGCAACAATCGAATACTAGAGCTACTCACAAAAGGTTAATGTTTTCGGTGTCATTTCCAAGACAAAGTTTTACGGCCCTTTATTTGTCATGGAACAGCTGGCGAATGACGTCTCTTGCCTGAATATACCGCATAGTTGGTTATTTCTTCAAATAAACCAAATATAAGGTTACTACATTATACGGCAGTACGGGAATCTGCTTCATTCAAATCTCGCTGTACACGGTTTTCTCAGTAAATGTAATTTTCCTCAAAATGATAGGTTTACAATGTGCTTCGCCTGTATACAAGAATATTTTTTTAGAACAGGTAATTCCAAGCACAGATATGTTGATAAGGCAGTTGATCAATACCGAAGCAGTTACGAAACACATGCCCTGCGTAGTTACTGCTGATTCACACTTATATAACTTCATCGTATTGATAAAAGAATCATTTTCCGTCCGGCTGTAATTTTTGTTTATTTTTATGCTTGAAAAAAATAGAACAACAGTACCGAAAGTAGTTTGTCGATATAAAACAATGTGATTTGAAATTTTAACAAAAGTACCTTATGTCTGTAAATGTTAACTTGAAATTTTACGAAAGGTTTACAAATATTCTAGAGGAACATTCCTTTGTATGAAATTGGCGTTCTTGTGATATGTGGCTGCAAATCTCAGTCTGATGTGGGACGTCGTGCGTTCGATTGTAACTGAGCGCAAGGAGATTTATTTTACTTGAATAGTTTTCCACTTTTTTTCATTTTTTTCCCAAAATTTACCTTCAGTTTCTTGACATATCCTGTGTTGTTTCTTTGCCAGTGAATTTAAATCTGATTTTTAATGCCGTGCAACATTATTNGTCGGCCCGTGGAATCCGCGGGTCACTATCCTTGGGCGAGGCAGGTAAACGGGTGCAATTTGAAACCAACCCTTTCTTTTTGACAGACTGTAATTGAATGAATGTTTTCCTAGGTGGCCCGGATAACCCACGTTCTTTCTCAAGAACGGTGAAGCATGTGCATGAGTGCCATCTGAAACCCAGGTCATATATAGGGATTGCAGTAAGCTTGGTAAGTGTAGAGAGTCCATTGCGGAATAAATTCCGAANCTGAAACCCAGGTCATATATAGGGATTGCAGTAAGCTTGGTAAGTGTAGAGAGTCCATTGCGGAATAAATTCCGAAACTATCGTACGAAATATATTTATATGTGTGGTGTAGATATAATATTTGTACGGTCCAATCATGTTCATTTCAGGCCTATAGGTAAAGTTGGGCGGTGCAGATACCATTATGNGATATAATATTTGTACGGTCCAATCATGTTCATTTCAGGCCTATAGGTAAAGTTGGGCGGTGCAGATACCATTATTCTACGAATTTCGAAATTATCGTACACAATACCAAAGTTTCGGTACACTGCACCATAATTATGGTGCGTGAAATATGGACCAAGTGACTTTGTACCATAGTTATGGTACATATTATGGTACACTATTATGTAAAGATTGATAGATTGATTGAAAGATTGCGAAAGGTTGATGAAATGATTGGAAAACGAGTGGAAAGATTGCGAGATATTGATATATTGCGAAAGGAAAATGGGAAGATTGAAAGATGGATGGAAAAATTAAAATATTGTGGAGCATGTGGAGCGATTGTGGAGAAGATTTAGGAGCAGGTTGTGGAAAGGATTAATGGAAATATTGAAATATTTAAGTAAAGATTGTGAAGGCTTTATGGAAGTGCTGCAAAGATTGCGAAAGATTGTAAAAAAGATTGAGAACTATTTATGGGATGATTGAAAGATTGATGGAAATATTGTAAGATTTATAGGAAGATTGAAAGACTGATAGAAATATTGAAAGACTGATAGAAATATTGAAAGACTGTGGAGCATGTGGAGCGATTGTGTAGCGGATTGTGGAGCGTATTTGCGGCGGATTGGTGGAAATATTGCGAGATTAATTTAAAGATTGCGAAAAATTAATGATAAGATTGAAAGATTGACGGATAAATGGTCAAGAGGAGCACAAAATTTAAAACTGTTTGTCACCCTCGTAGATTCCATGTCTCTAGGCCCTGACAGTATTGGCATTTAAATAAACGCAATTAGGCCAATAAAAGTGATGGTAGATGCTGATCAATATCATGATTATAACATACTCGTGCATGTGGTCGCTATTAGTATGATGGGCTTGGTTTGGTCATATATATGTTCGTTAAAAAAATCTGAAGATTATACGTATAGCTACAAAAGACTCGAGGTAGAGAATATTTTGCAGAGTCTGGCATTGTGTATTAATAAGTCTTCAAGATAGAGGGCTAGAAATGTAGTCATTTAGTGAGAGATTTTTGCATGTTTCCGCAATACTATGTGTATAGTTTCGGCTCAATATAAAAAATAAATTATTTATATTAAAAAAGAATTGTTTAAAATCGGGTAATAAATATAGATTTTCGATATGGCATACTCTATGACTATAAATTCAATATGACTACCGGAAACAAATATATGCTTCAAGAATTAGTGGACATAACTGCCGAGCACCTTCGGGCACGTTCGACAATCCTAAGTCGAGCAGAAGAGTGCCGAGCTCGTCCGAGTCGAGCCGAAGCCTCCCAGCCGCACAGCTCCCATTTAAAATGCAGAATATTGCAACAGAACTAAGATAACACTAGTACTGGTAAGAATAGATTTTACGACAGAAAGGTTCACACGAAACTATTTTATTCTTAAATATGTGACGAACAGTAAATAGCAAGGCCGTAAAAATTACTTAATTTTTGCGTTTATATATATATATTATAAGTGTATAAGACAAAACTGACTTTTAAGACGTGCCGTTTGAAAATTAATACACGCACAAAGCTATTTCCTGATATTCAATATCTTAAGTTCCAAAACACCTCTCTGTGAATTGAACCTGCGGAGAAAAATGTAAGGTTAGGTAGAAAAAACAAATAGGTCACCTAAATTCAATTACAAAATACAATATCGATAAGATATTTTGTATTCACAGAAGTCATACCTAGCTAAAAAATAACTTGGAGAGGTTTAACGTCATGTAGTATACGCCACAATTGAAAATGGAACATTCCAAATTGCACTAAAATAAGAACGGGAAACGTAAGGCCTTTCCGTGTCATTTCCCTAAGTGTGGATTTGAAAAAATAATGCGACATGCGTCTTATCAGCGACGCTGGACTGAAGCACTGCGTACTGAAACTATCAACTGGCTGCTCGGTCTATTTGACAGCAGCGAGTGTTTGAGCAAATAAAAAATCACAAGACATAAAAGCGTGCTTAATGATAACGCTGGAAAATTCATAACCTATTTTGAACGAAGTCCACGTACGTCATATAGACGTGCAAGTTAGGAACTGTAAATAAGTTTCTGTTCAGTCTTATGGGTGTGTTTTACGAAGACGGTTGACTATCAGGTCGCTAAGTTTATATCTGTTGAAGGCGTTGAAACCAAGAATCAGCCAAACGTGATTAAATTTTTTATCTTTCAAGCTGAAGAAGATGAATTGACGATTACTTTTGGCTCTTTTTATTAGACGAGGAATTAAAGTATCTAGGTGAACCATGAAAAGGAATTTTCACGTGCGACAATCGAATACTAGAGCTACTCACAAAAGGTTAATGTTTTCGGTGCCATTTCCAAGACAAAGTTTTACGGCCCTTTATTTGTCATGGAACAGCTGGCGAATGACGTCTCTTGCCTGAATATACCGCATAGTTGGTTATTTCTTCAAATAAACCAAATATAAGGTTACTACATTATACGGCAGTACGGGAATCTGCTTCATTCAAATCTCGCTGTACACGGTTTTCTCAGTAAATGTAATTTTCCTCAAAATGATAGGTTTACAATGTGCTTCGCCTGTATACAAGAATATTTTTTTAGAACAGGTAATTCCAAGCACAGATATGTTGATAAGGCAGTTGATCAATACCGAAGCAGTCACGAAACACATGCCATGCGTAGTTACTGCTGATTCACACTTATATAACTTCATCGTATTGATAAAAGAATCATTTTCCGTCCGGCTGTAATTTTTGTTTATTTTTATGCTTGAAAAAAATAGAACAACAGTACCGAAAGCAGTTTGTCGATATAAAACAATGTGATTTGAAATTTTAACAAAAGTACCTTATGTCTGTAAATGTTAACTTGAAATTTTACGAAAGGTTTAGAAATATTCTAGAGGAACATTACTTTGTATGAAATTGGCGTTCTTGTGATAGGTGGCTGCAAATCTCAGTCTGATGTGGGACATCGTGCGTTCGATTGTAACTGAACGCAAGGAGATTCATTTTACTTGAATAGTTTTCCACTTTTTTTCATTTTTTTCCCAAAATTTACCTCCAGTTTCTTGACATATCCTGTGTTGTTTCTTTGCCAGTGAATTTAAATCTGATTTTTAATGCCGTGCAACATTATTCAGCCTAAAGTATAATTCTTCGCAAATAAGTCAATACCTTGTACCCTACTTTTCAAAGGAATAAAAGGCATTTGAGACCACTTTTCTGGCTGTTTGTCTGTGTGGTAATGTGTCTGCGTGTGAGTCTGTGCGTGTCTGTGACCCCTTATAAATTATTTAACGTGTTAATAATATTTCACCAAACTCATTACAGCTATATTACTCAATAAGAACACTGGACTTTAGTAAATTTCGACCACACCGGGCACTTTCCAGGTAAAAGTAAGTGACTGAACTAAGTTAGGTTGTTATTTTCAAATTGGTNCGCTCTATCTTACAAAATGTTATGGTTGATATACAAAAAAAAAAAAATATATATATATATATATATTTTTTTTTTTTTGTATATCAACCATAACATTTTGTAAGATAGAGCGGCAAGAATAAATAAAAAATTTTATGTCATATCTCGGTAAAAAAGACCTATTATTACCAAATTTGGTAATCCAGAAGTATTGCGTCATATGATGTAAACTGGTATGTTATAAGTATGTCAGACACTTATTTTCAAAACGGCGACTGTAGAGCAATTAAACCTATTAAACCTATATCGTCGAAACCATAATCAATTCCAACTTAACTGGGTTTGCTGGCAGTATCTATTACAACCATCAAATATATCCATACGGAGACTCATTTCTTTGCCATTTTGTAGGAGAGCCTTACAATAAAAAATAAAGTTTCTATGTCATATCTCGGGAAATACTCAACCATTTTTTACCGAATTTGGCGAGTAAGTTTTACTGTGGTAAGCCATATTAATATATGTATTTTTAAAGTGGGAGAGACCCTTATTTTAAGATAGAAAGATATAAACAATTATACCTTAGTATGCTATATCTAAGAAATATGTAATCGATTTTTAATTAACTTTGTATACTGGCAGTATACAACCATTGAATGTGCTAATGCATACATTTTTGTCCTCCATCTCAATTTATGAACATCTTCACATGAATAATATGGAAGTTTTATGCCATATCTCGACGACCAATCAACTGATTCCCAATAAATTTTTATATCCAAGTAGTGCTTCATTGCGGTATGTAAACTAAACATTTTTCACGAGCAGCAGTCATTTATTTAATTGTGTTAATATTAATAACTTAGTTTGGTGTAGTGTATATATGATATAATTCATAAAATGTCAACCTAATTTTGTACACTAACAATATACATTAAAAGCATTAATTGTACACCCAGAGATACAATTATATCAATACGTTTGCAAAATAGTGGCAGTTGAAAAATTCAACAGTTTGCCATATTTATGGAACAGTTAAACTATTTTCCACCAAATTTTGCATACCATAAATGTTACAGAAGGCCATGTAAACATACATGATTTAAGTGAGTCAGATAATGATGTAAACAATAGTAGTGTTTAATAATTAATTTGTATTGAATTTGTCACATATATTAAACAATTAAACCAAATTCAACCAATTTTTGCATGTTGACCATATATATTAGAAGCATCGCCTTCAGAACCTTTTTTTTTTTTTTGGCAATTTTGTGTGATGGCCCCAAATAAGAAAATAAAATTTTCTATGCCTTATCTCAGACAAATAAGTCAATTTTCACCGATTTATTCACATAAATAGCCGTGCGGTATACCATGTAATCTTACGTCTTTTATGTGACTCAGTCACTTATTTACAAAATGACTGCCCAGGTTATATTTAAGGTTAGTAAATCCTATCATTCGAAATATTAGATTATTAAATCCGAAGTTAATGCTCCGAATCCGACCTCAGTAATGCAGTTTATGGCACGCTAGCTTATGGTATTATGTTTTCTTGGTTCGATTACCGAATTACGCACGTACGTATTTCTGATTTTCTCAATATTGATATATATGTTTCTTGCTTCATCTCTTATTATACTTCTTTCAACGAGACGTCAAATCCTACCTACCAACTCAGCTTTTAACAACTTATTTAGATATGAATTGTACCCATGTTGAGGAAAGTAGGCCCATTAGTTATATCAGTAACTTCTTGTTATAATTTGAAATACTGTTCAAGATGCAGGATCTTCCTTTCTTGTAGTGCTCTCTAAGGCGTCAATTCATGTCGCGAGGAGTCCAAACTGGTTACCGTTCCAAAGCAAACACTGCCAGTTGCACGTTATGAAAAAAAATTTTGGTACATTCGCATCACAATGCGAATTACTTTATCTGGTAAAATAATTTTCTGCATATCACAAAAATTATTATATCAAATCGTTTGGTATTCCTGCCGTGGAATCATTAAGATTTCTAAAAATTAAAACGATAATCAATACTTATAGTATTAGTGAAGTTACTTTTCCTTATAAGCATTAGATTCTTCACAAGTGTGAAGCGCAGAGATTCACAAAAATTACAAATTCACACGCATACCTTACCCAGGACTCGAACCCAGAGACCCAGACAATGCAAGTCAGTGCGCATCAAAGTATTTTACTGAGGTCGACTATAACATTTGTCACTGAAGTCCTTGTGTTTATTTGAGTCAAATTTGTACATTTATATGTAAAAATTTCCCAGATACAAATTCCAACCCCCTCCCACCGGTACAAGAGCACTTAACGCCCAGTTTCTTGCAACGTGTAATACCACTACGTGACCGGAGTAGCACTAACACAATGACCCAACTCAAGAGTCATTGTTGGCCAGAAATATGTCAGTCTACCTAATCATCCCATGTCTCTCGATTAAAGTTGTTTTATTTTCATGAGTCCAGTGGGAGAGGGTGAGAAGACGAGAAAAATCCAAGTTGTTGGTTTTTTTCACTTCACGGCTGAAAATCTTGAAAAGGGTCTTTTGTAAGGTTTTTAATTATTTTTGCAACACGCCGAAAGCAATTAATTTTATTCGGGTTACCGAAAGGCCACTTCGTTGCTCCTTTTCTCATCGTTGACGTCTGCTTGAAGCTTGTCGTCTTTCGCCCTCTGCTATAAATAAGACGACATCTGGGTGATGTCGAGAGAAGATGCTCATCCGTACTCCCACCCCCAGGAGGGAGAAACTTTTATTTTTCAACTTAGCGGGATCTTCTCTGATGTGACAGGTCTTGTGGGGCCCATCCGATGACTCATTAGAAGAGACGTCAAGAGTGACACGGCTTTGCAAGCAAATGCTTTATATCAGCAGAGCAGTAACCTGGAGTGAATCATCATGAAAGATTCTTGGCGCAAACAATACTCTGGCGCAAACCATACTGGGGGGAATTTCCGGTCATTCTTTTACTACTACAAAGAAATAAGAATCACCTTTCATGTTGTCCAAGGTTAGATATTATTTCAGTACGGTGTTGTTAGCACCAGGAGCAATTTTTTGTTTGGGTCAAAGTTACAAAATGAAAATGACACTCAGTCCTACGTTCTTCCAGCCTCGTATTATTAGTCAAACATCAGTCAATTTATGGCCATTTATCAAACAAATCATAACTGACTTTCCCCAACATTGGTAGTGTGTTGTTGTGATGTTTTATTACATGCACAATGCTAAACTATAATCATCATTCTGCCGACAATTGTAAGTGATGCTTTAAATAAATGTTAACCACTAGTTAAAAACGCGATAAAACTGTTCACTACCTAATACAACGTATCCGTTTCTTTCTCTGTACGTATTGACCACCCTCCAAAACAATCTGCGTACAAAGTACACTCGGCAAGCGTGGGGCAGAACCCGCGTCCGTTGTGTTGTTAGTCCGACGTGCTACCCGCCACAACACTACAACGCTGCGCAAGGTGTAAAGTAATGGTATATATTAGACGCCATTACAGTTCACTTTACTGTCCTTAATTCTTCAATGTATAAATATGCCACACTTTAAAACTTTTAACTACCATCCCACAGGAAATGACCGACAATTAAGGTTACACCTTACATTCTTCTCAGTATGGCACATTTCTGTTTAGTCTTTTTTGAGTTAAAGCACACAATGTATAAAATTACGAACAATATCACATGGTGGATAGATAAATTTTAATTTGAGACGGAATGGTCACTAGACTCAACCCGTGATGAAGATGATGATGAGGAGGATCACATTTTAATTTTATCTTAATAGTACAGTGCATTTAATTCAAATATAGCTAAATCTGGAAGTTCAGAAGAACAAGCTACGATTGTTCGGAGTTAGTTCAGGTTGGAGCCCTGTACATCTCTGAAAAAGTCGCAAGAAATTTGGTGGCGGGTTTTTCGACATTTTGCAAAACAAGAGTGCCATCTTGGATTTTTACTTGCATTCACGGAAACACTACTATGCGTAAACTGTTTATTTTAGAGGGCTGTTCTTTTTAAGATAAGTAGTTAATGAATTCGGATATCGTGTAAATCTAGAAATAACTATTTTTGTTTTTATATAACGAAGCCACGCAAATTTAAAAATAATAAAACTCCTCTCTCGTGAGGAAAATTGTGATATATTCCAATATTACTCTTAAACGAAGCAATGCATCGAAAAATCTTTCAAACAAATCTTGTAAAGTGTAAAAATTACTGTAAATTTCGTGTTAGTTATTTCATTTCTTTCAAAACCATTGAGTTGACCGTGAGCCTTAAGTCGGCAATTTACGGTTTACAGATACATTCACGAAAACAGTTAATATGCGTAAACTAATTGTCTTATAGGGCTGCTCTTTTTGTTAAATATTAGTTGCAAATGATTCGGGGTAGCCTTTTAACGTATTAATATGTATGAGAAGTTACACAAATTTAAAAAGATAAATAAATAAAAACATATTTGGAAATTTCTGAAACTTTAAAGTATTGCTCTTCAACTAAACATTTATCTATAAATATTTTTTAAAAAGTGGTCTAGTGTATCAATTAGTGTCAGTATAGTCTTATTCCTCACATTTTATTTTTAAATCATTGAAACTGCACGGATGTGTAGGTGGCTAGATCTGCATATCTGTCTGTCAGTTTGGAAACTTGCTTGCTGGCATTTGTATTGGTAATAAATACGTTATTATTTTTTACTAGCGTAAATGTTTTAAAAACTACTTAATTAATCATACAATTGTTAATGACAACGAAAAGTGTTTATGTAATTGGTAAAATGGTAGGATAAATTTATTAGGTGCCCACCCATCAGATGAGTGTGTGGTTCTTGTTAGTACTGGTGCTTGTGTGAACTGGCTAATCCTAGTACGTAGCAGTGGATAACAGGTGGCCACCATTTCGCACCATTACTCAGTTGCTTGTTGTTCGCACATGTGCCCATAGTTCTTCACGGTATTTTTCAGAGCAGTGCTTGCTGTTGAGTGTCATGTTAATAACACACATTTATTGTTTGATTGAACCGCGAATTTACATTATTATAATGCTGTTGAAATAGTTTGCATTTATTTCATTGTTTTGCAGATGGAGTTTAACCGCTAGCAAATCTCACAAAGGCTATGAAAGTACATGGTAATGACATCATTGTCAAATAGAGTCATCGTATTCACAGAATTGTGTGCATAGTGCGCAGCGAACAAGAGTTAGCTTCATATATGCAGAATGAGCTTGAGGAACGTCCACCGCACTATTCGAGAAGGAAACCAGGCATCACTCATTACAATAATTGAAATTCTGAGGCCAAGAATCCTGATAATGCTACTTACATTGTCGATGGTGGCCATCTCTTTCACTAAGATGTTTGGCTCTGTCAAGCTACCTAAAGACAAATTTGTGAGAAGCATGCTCGGTTTGTTGTGCAGATGTAAGGGAAATGGCATGTGGTGTTCGATGGATATGACACATAAGCCACGAAGGATTCCGAACGAAAGAGAAGAAGCAGATCCTCGACATCCGTGGATGCAATTATTGTTGAGGATGGTATTCTTGTAATCACAACACAGCAAGGCTTCCTTGCAAATTCTGTGAACAAGGCAAAACTGATCTCCCAACTGAAAGTGCATCTCGATGTTGCTGGTTGCCAAATGAACCAAGCCACATCATATTCTAACACACTCATTGTGGCAACAGCAATGCATACTGCAATATCAGGAATATAAGTATTCGTTGGAGAGGACACTGATAAACTCGTATTGTCGGTTTCTCTGGCTACGAATAATGTCATCATACCTATTCCTGGAAAAAGAAAACGTCCTGATCGAGTTTTCAACATCAGAAAACTTAAAGAACGATCGGGTAACATGGCACAGCATATTCTCTTCTTGCATGTATTTACAGGTTGCGACACAACGTCTGCGAATTTTTAGTATATGAATGAAGTTCACTTTCAAAATGCCTTAGGACACAATCGAACCATTCGCCAGCATGTAGGCATCTTTAATTTCCAGGATACGTCACCGGAGAGCATAGCTGCAGCTGGTGTAACTTTCCTCCTGGCTTTGTATGGCAAGGTAGGAATAAAATACATAAACATTCCGAGACATCGCATGTACCTACAAACAGTAACCAAGTAGTATCCCAGTGCAAAGTTCAGTTTGGCCTCTCTTCCTACAAAAGAAGCAACAGTACGGTACCATTACTTTCGTGTTTTTCATAAAGTACAATAGAGGTGAGATTTAGAATTGCCACCTATCACTTGGGGCTGGAAGCTTGGTAAGAACGAGGGGTATGCTCCCGTACGAACATTCCAGGACAGGGTTCCACATATTCTTCCTTGACTAATTGGTTGTAACTACAGTAAAAACTGTGAAATAGAACTGCGAGTGTCAGAAGTTCACTGACATTCACGCTAATGTGTGGTCAGTGTGCAGGTGTCAGGTACAGCAATGCATCTTCTGTCTGTGATGAAGACGATGACGGTAACCTACAGCAAAGCACGTAGCCAAGTAGTGTCGACACATCGCCACCACCAGCACAGTGGCAGCGACGTGCCTGAGGCAAAGTTCATAGAAATGTGGTAGTAGGAACGGGCAATGTAAATAGCAAGATACTAGGATATGAAAATATTGGATACACGTAAAATAAGTTCCATTGTGCAGGTTAAGACATGTATGATCAAACACATGAACTTGATGCTTTCTATGGCGTTCGTATTCTGTGCTCGGGGCTTCACGTTACTACAATATTTACAGCCCTAACAGCAGCCTGTTCCACGAGAGGAAACTACAAATAATGGCTAGTGAGTTTTATAAATTAATTTCTTATTATGAATGAGATGTGGTCTGTAATTCAAATTTAATTCACATCAACTGTTAAGTGTAACCTTTCAATTTCATCACAAAACTGTTCAAAAATAATTACATTTATTTTTATATAATATAATTTTAAAAATGAAATAATTTATGTTTTAAATATATTATGTTTATACTACATGCTTACTAGAGCGCTATAAAGCACGCTCATAGACACAGTCCTATAATTTAGGTGGTTTTAAATTATGATGGGCAAAATCACTCCATAATGACACTAATTTCTACGTTCTATTACTTTTATATCAAAGACTTCTCGATGCAATGCTTGGCTAAAGAACAATTTTTTATAAGTGTAACAAATTTCCCCATAAAAACGGAAACTTTTTTATCTTTATTTTTCTGGCTTCAGTTCATAAAATCACCATTACATACTCATACATTAAAACTTTACCCGTATTCATTTACAACATATGTTAAAAAAGAGCAGCTCTCTAAAACAAATAGTTTATGCACAGTAACGGTTTTCGTGAATGTATTTTAAAACCCTAAACTGCCGACTTATAGCACACGCTCATAAACAAAGACCTGGTATTTATACGGATTTGAAAGAAATTGTGCGTAGCAACTCAATATCGATAGTATATTTTTACGCTCTAAAAATTTTGTTTTAAATATTTTTTGAAGCGATGCTTTGTTTAAGAGCGATATTGAAAATATCACAATTTTCCCCATAAGAAAGGAATTTTCTTTTTTGAAATTTTTTTCGCTTCGTTTTATAAAATAAAAATTGATATTTGTATGTTCACAAGATATCCCAATTCAACACTTTTTAATATTTAAAAGGAGCAGTCTTCTAGATCAAATAGTTTACGAACAGTAAGTGTTTTCGTGAATGCATGTGAAAATTAAAGGGCAGATTTATTTTTCGAAATGACGGAAAACCTGTAACCATATATTTCAGGGATTTTTCTTGGATGTACAGTACAACTACCTAAATAAATCCAAACAAGTCCCAGCTTATTGTTTTTAACTTCCACCTCATATCCTAAAAGCAGTGTAC
The DNA here is from genome assembly GCA_002778355.1 of Clitarchus hookeri. Lineage (NCBI taxonomy): Eukaryota > Metazoa > Arthropoda > Insecta > Phasmatodea > Phasmatidae > Clitarchus > Clitarchus hookeri. The sequence continues at coordinate 17,338 of NQII01011122.1, forward strand.
TATAAATACTCTTGAAACTATATTAAAAAATTACTTGTATTAACATCTATACAAGTTTTTATTCCAACGTAATATCCATACAACCTACCATATACCTACATATCAACATGCCCAACTTACTTCAAATGTACAAACTTACTACTTAATTTCCCATACTAAAGCCTTCCATTTTTGAACCTCAATTAGATGTATGTTACTTCAAATAATGCAAAAATTATGGGATGTTAAATTTTATGACAAGTAATATATTTTTATTTTTATTAATTTAATTTTAAATTGAATAATTTGGTTTACATACACCATTTGAAGCCTTATAAAATATACACCTTCGAAATGTCTGATCCAATAAAATATGTCAGTTTGTCTAACCTACTGTATTATTACTCTATTGCCAAGTTTGGTAAGAATTAGTAAATTTTTTTCCCGAGATATGACATAAAAAATGTATTTTTCGTGTTATGCTTTCTTATAAAATGGCACTGGAAAGAGTTTAGATATTGACACATTTGATATTCGTACTAGATTTTTTCAGCGTACCTAGTTTGGTCCTAATTGATCAAACTGTATAGCAGATATAGCAAATAAATAAACCCTAACGTATTTAAATGTTTGCCATTTTCAAAATAAGTGAAATACGAATTTACGTTTCCTGAATTTACATGGCCTACCACAGTATTATTTATTTATATGTGTGTGCACGCAAAATTTAGCAGGAATCGGTTGAGTAGTTCCCGAGATATAATGGGAAAGCTGTAATTTTCATGTTGTCCTATATTCCAAAAAAGCCTGCCAATGAAATGAAATTATTGCCTCTTAAAATCAATGCGTGTATCACGCACAATAAACGTACCAAATTTGGATTAAATAGGTTATATGTGTGGACCAGGTAAAATGAAATAAGGCTCAGGGTTTTAAAAGTTATTAGGGAGTGAGGCATACATTCCAAACAGACATTCAAGCGATTGCATAAACCTATCATAAATTCGGAAATTAGGCTAAAAAAGGGCATTGTTAACATTAAAAATATATATTCCATAATTTTATACCTTTCAGACACCTAAATTTACAGTTTCAGGTGTTTCAAACAAACAATTTTATTATGCGTGCTGTAGTTAAGTCGGCAAAACCTTTGTTTCGTTTTCACAGACAATGAGCTGTAGGATATATGTTTGGCTACATTTCTCCAATAATGACCTAGACCAGTAAGACGGTTTGCAAATCATTTAACCACAGGTAAAATCATTGGTTATTAAGCTTCACAGTGTGCAGTACAGAAAAAAAAACCTAAACGTGCATAATTTACACAATTGTGTACACTGGGTCTGAATGAGTTATACTAAATCTTGGTTGCATAAAATTAGCCCAAAACAAAAATTCATACTACGTACCAACAGTATGTTTACCAACTTCTTACCAACAATTATCATATTATTATTATATTTTTAAAAATGACACTTGCGATATGTTCAATTATTTACTGATTTTTGTCATCATGTTGTCTGAGAGGTGCTAAGTTATGCCACGTCACAGCAATTTTGTGGTAGCATATTTCCGTTAGCATACTAGTTTGGGCCAACGTTGTATTAATGTGTGTGTTCCAACCCAGCATATAGACAACATTTCCAACCAAATGCCAACTGTTGCATCGACGTAGGTTTCTATGGGGGGAATGTTTGTGGTGATTGTTGCCTTTTGTTTCCTCCATTTGCTGTCTCCGTTATAAGGCAAGAATTATGTGCTGAGCTAAAAAAAAACTTAAATATACTGTTGTTAAACGCAGTGATGGCTTCTACTGAATTCGAAGATCGTTCGATTATAAGGCCTCTGCTACCTCGGCTAACAGTTTTATATTTGCTGATTTGCAACAATAGGTTATCCCGTTCGTATAAAACAGTATATCTATATTTACAAGACATACAGCACCGGTATACATTACTGTACAAGGCGCTTCCTACGAACTATGGCAAAATAAAATTTAAGAGATATGAGTACAAGTTTCTAATCCAATATGTATATAATCTTATCTTCAAAGATATTTTCTCATTTGGTAAAAAATATTTCTAGGCGAACAAGATTGTATACAACATGAAGTTTAAAAATGTATTGCAGAAAATTTTTCTTAAGAACGTATAAGACCATATATGCATTACCTTCATTTTGTAGAAAAAGTATTAGAATTATACCAACAAAATTAATCTATAGGTTCTTCATAAAAAAATTATTCACAAGCATGGTTATATCTTAGAGTCAAATAATGAGTAAGATAAATACATAACTTTAAATATGCGGTCAGAGCATAACCTCATTGCAAACATTACCGAAAGTATTTCATACGGACACTGACTGTGCTCACAAAACATGAGTGGACAAGTAATTTCAATCAATAAATATATATCGTTATTAACCGTTCATTTATTGAAAATTGTTGGGATCTCCACACTTGTTTGGCATTAGCTTTCGTGAAGTTGGTACACAGTTTTAATAACGATCTGCAGTATTTATCAGCATGTTGAAAAATATTAAAATATCATAGTTTTTCAAGTTTTTTTCTTAAATGTATTATTTCCAAGAAATTATTAATAATGGTACGACACTATTGATAACCTCAGTTCATCTGACAAACAATTATTTTTTATTGAAAAGTCTAAATAAAATTTAAAATAAATAAATATATAAATAAAATTACAAATTTATGTGGAATTTTAAATTTTGTAAGTCATATATTACATTCAACAAACACACACATTCATGCACGCTGTTAATAGAGAGTATGGAACATTTCAAATGCCTCTCGTAAACGGGAGAGTGGAACAAGAGACCTTCACTGTTATCTTAAGAGTACCCATTCAAGCCAAAGTGTTTTGTTCTGTGTGTTGAGGAAATTAATATCATGATGTCACAGTGAATTATTTATTTGGAGAACAGCATATGAATTCCATAAATTTAAGAATATGTCTTACTTTTTACTCAAGGCGCCATTTGGCAGACAGAATTTTCTCAGCACATAAGTGTCTACGCGAATATGCATGAGAACTGTAAATTTAATGTTGAATGGCCCATTTTCATTTAATTAAACCTAGGTAAAATTGTTTTTAAAAAAATTTTATTAACAATAAAAATAAATAATTTTGATACATTTAGAAGCTACATTTTAAATAAAATTTTAATCTCTAATATTTTTATGTTAATTAAAAATTATACTTGAAAATAACAAGATACCTCGTTGACCATTAGAGTTACAAATTGATTTGAACAACGAAATTTTGAATTAAAAAATAACTCATTTAATAATCCATACGAGTCAAACATTTTAAAAATTTTAATGTTAAAATTAAATTATTATATTAATTGATTAAAATTATATTAAATAAAATAATATATGAAGGATTTAATTATGTTAAAAGAGGTCCATACGATATACACTGAAGAGCCAAAAAAAAAACTGGTATAGGCGTGCGTATGTAAATAACAGAGGTATGGATCCAATCAGAGTAATGCGATGCGGTTGGCAGCTAGGTCGGTTACTGCTGCTACAATGGCAGGTTATCAAGATTTAAGTGAGTTTGAACGTGGTGTTATAGTCAGCGCACGAGAGATGGGACATAGCATCTCAGAGGTAGCGATAACATTTGGATGTTCGCGTACGACTATTTCACGAGTGTACCGTGAATATCGGGAATCCGGTAAAACATCACATCTTCTACATCGTTGCGGCTGGAAAAAGATCGTGGAAGAACGGGACAAACGACGACTGACGAGAATCATTAAACGTGACAGACGTTCAACCCTTTCTCAAATTGGCGCAGATTGGATTTGCGGACTGCCCTGCGGGATTCCTGGTGTGAATTGCCTCCTGCATACCTTAAGACATTAGTCGAGTCCATGCCACGTCGTCTTACGGCACTCCAGCAAGCTCGGGCAGGTATGCCAGTTTTTTTGGCTCCTCAGTGTATATACTTCTAATAAATATTTCAAGTGAAAACCAAAATATTTTATATGGCAATTATAATTTTCTAACTGTTAAGTGGAGTTTCAATTTATTTATAATTTCTTCACATGTATAACATATGTTCCAAATAAAGAAATATTGTTTCTAACAAATTATCTTGGACAATCTTTTGACAATTATTCCAGTATGCCAGTGAATTACTCATGTCTATATTCAAGTATTTAAAAACACAGTTCAAGTCGGTTCGTATACCTTGTCCCAGTCACTGATTACATTTAATCATAAATCTTGCTGCAGACATTTGTAGGGCTGCGATTAAATATTTCATGTTTGTACGGAATGTATTCACTTTTTTTTGTGCGTCAACCCATCGCTAGCAAGTTTTGTGCTACAGAAGATAAATATGTTTATCGATGAAAACAAACATGTTGGACTTGTCAATTCATTGAAGGTGATACACTACAGCACCAAAATTGAACTATATTGAAGAACTCAGATGTGTGAAGCTGTTAGAGAATATTTTTGGATACTTTTGGTCCAAAGATTACTAACTGACGCAATAATAACCCGATAAACAACTTCAGGATATCAACAAAAATTAAAATGATTTTATTTATTTTGAAGATAAAATGGATCAGTTCTTACTATTTCTACACGAAAACATGGATACCATCAAAACCCCTTTAGAAATTCTTGGAGCTGCAGTAGAAATGTCTTCGACTTTTCCTAACGTAGAAATTATTTTAAAAATATTTTTAACAATACTGATTTCATATTCATTAGTTCAAAGATCTTTTACAGGATTATTATGGGAGAAGAAAAATATTGAGCAATATGGCAAAATTATACATAGATCAAGATGTTTTGAACGAAATAGATACTGGATGAATTTAGATACTTGATGAATTTGCCAAAGCGAAAACACGACGCAAATAAATATCAAACATCTTTCCTAAGCACTCGGGTAATTAACTTACTGTTAAACTTTATGTATAAGTCCCTCACTTCTGTTAAAACCATGAGTTTTATTATAAGCTTCTTATTGATGATTTTAGAATATTATTAAAAGTATAATACCGAAATATTTCCTTAAAAGTCATTACTTACTAACACCATTTTATTCGGGGCTAAAGTCTAGGGGCGTCGATATTTTTACAGTCAGGAGCCTCCAATCGACTCAATCCGACTCTGTGTTAACGATAACCATAGGGGTTAGCTGAGAGTTCTTGTAAAATAGTTATGTGCACTGATTATATATATTATTTTTAAATCATTTCCTTGGTCAAGAAGACGAATTTAGATGTTTGGAACAACAGCAGATTAGTTGAGTAAACTGTAAACACTGTTGTACACTGTAAACAAGTACTTTTTCAATAATATTTATTTTGTATCTTCAACTACCTCTTTCTCTCTGTGTATGGAGTTAGCGAGCAAGAGTAACAATGTAAATATCTCACACTGTATATTTTCTAACGATATACGTACTGCAAATATTTTATGAAGTGTCTTCAAATGCCATTAGATAAGGATATAAACCTAATTTCATTGCAACAATTAAGTAGTGCCTTTACTCATGCCACTCACTCCGTTCGAAGGACCACTGCTACCTGTCCTCCATGAGCTCAATATCCTATGTGTTTTGAAAAACACATAAGATAATACAGTTAAGTATATAATTAATCGTGATGGAATGTTACAACAGACAGTAGGAATAATTGTATTGAAATTCTCCACTGCTGTTCAAACTCACTTGTTGAAGCATGCGGGTTTCCTAAAACCGTCACAATGAAAGCCAGCCCTTGACGTACTTGATACGCATGTCAACTTCAAGTTCATGGGCATACGTGTTCGAAATACCTGGTAATGTAAATATGTATAAGAATTGCTTGAGTCGCACAGAATTGTGTTCCTTTGCTTAATCTTGTGTAGTACACCGCATTGACACGCTGCGCGCTATAAAACAATAAAACAAACTGCGCCACAGTTAGTGGGAAGGAAGATTTTTCAGTTTCTAATGCAAACTATTATTACATACTTCGGAAAAATCTTCTTAGTTTTCTTATATAACTCTAGTGCATATCGTTTTTTGGTCTGATTGGCAGTAGCCAATATTTATAAATCAGCAATAGTTGTACGTTAATCATTTTTATCGCTTATGTATATGTATAAATATATATATATTATATGAGAATCGCGACATTGCCCAATTAGTACAGTGTATTTCAGAACATCAGCAAATATATATTTCTTTAGTTCCTATTACATTTGCGAAAATATATTTACTGCTGTGCAGCTCTTTCCGTGAATGTAGTCTTTTTTTCTTTAATATAAGGTATCGGCCCTTTTTTTATTCGTAGTGACATCACGATAATATTTATGGAAATAATATTTACCAAGTACACTATGTGTATTGTTGATATAAAATGTACGTTTCTTTCACAATTAAATGTTTAGTAACCACATTAATATATCCTAGTATTTATCAACACACAAGGGAACATATCCCAGTACAATTAGTTTGTTTTGAATTTACAACTATCTGAATAAATATAAGGTCGAGTTTTAATACTTAAATTAAAAAAATTATCTTCATGGACAAATGTAGAAGAATGGATTTATACGTGACACGATTTGTTTTATTTGCAGCGAGATCCATATAGATGGCGTCTGTAAGATTTCATGCTCTGTTTTTGAGGTTCCCAATAAGAATCTGAGGTGACCTATGTAAATACATGCCACTGCCAGGAATTAGTTCAGTATACTATATAAGCCACTCAGGATTGGCTTGCAGATGAAGTGGAGGCGTTAACAATTCACAATTTAAAAATAATATCTGCTTCAATTGTTTTATGATTACACACTAAATAAACGAACCATAGTTCTAAATTTTCTGTCTGGACGTGTTTGTCAAAGTAGACTGGCAAACGTATAGCTTTACCACCCACGAACGGAAACACTTTCCGTTTTCTGGGCGAATTTATCGTTCTGTGTGCCTTATATCACTCCTCTTTCCCTTTACCAGACCCTTGGAGCGTAGAGCGTGTCGCTGCCCTTTGGAAGGAGTAATGAGATATCCATAATTTTGATAAATGCTGGGACTTGGAATGAGAATTTTAATTTAATATTTTAGTGACGGGTGTCGTGCAGCAGCCGGCACGACATTACGTTTTCCAGCTCTCGCGAAATAAGACGGATTGTATGCAAGATATTCTGTTTTTACTCTCCTGGTAGCAACGGGAATTATTATATTTTGCAGCGGCTCCTAATTTGTACCTTTGCATTTGTGACCTAAAATATTTGCGGATTTGATTGAAATTTTTATATAGTGCAATAAGTTAAATTTCTAAAGTAAATTTCAAAATAAAATATAACAAATAAATGTGGTAATATTAGAAGCTGAATATTTGCTAATATTGCCGGAGTTCATATCGATTAAAACATATATATCAAGTTAAAAATTTCACATATATAATTATTTATATTTAACTGATTTCTTTAATAATGTATGTTTTAACTTCGCAGGTATAAACATATTTTTAAACCTCACAAGATATAAATTCAATTACGGTATTATTGTTTTAATATGGTAGAAGAACGGTGGATTTTTGCAGAAGAATTATCTAATTTTCACTCACGTAATATTTGACAGAGAAATTTTGAGTTTAGTAATTAAAATACCTCTATTAAGGCAAACTAATTTGCTTTTTTAAATAATTCAAGAAAATTATGAGAAGATATCTTTGATAACACGAAACTTTACCGTTGAACGTTTAACTAACAGCTTCGTCTGAGGAATATAACTCTAAATATTTCAAACATTTCCTTTTATATGGAAAGTGTCACCTTTGACTGATGCTTAACAATTTGTACCATTAGTCTCATAATTAAGAATAACTGAATTAAAACCGACGTATGTTAAATCGAGAGTTCATTGTAAAATATTTGGTAATGACGAACGTATAACGATCTGATTTTTATTCTGAAAAACTTGCAATGTTTTAAGTGAATGACAATTTTTACTTTTAAGTACATAGTGCTGAGACAATAAAAATTGCATGTTATTGAGATTTCTTACCTACCTACACTTCGATACTTCTTAGCAGGATAAAATTGAATTTGAGGATAACACTTTTAAAAACAGATTCTTCATCAAATAATTAACATTATCACACAAAAGTGTATAACATTTCTTCTCTGATTTCTTCTAGTAAGTATTAATAAATGAGAATAATATCAGAAGTAATATTTATTTTGACGAAGTTTAGGTTTTTACTGACATAAAATTTTTTGTCACTTTAAGTATGACTTATGATAACGGTGGCGTTATTTCATAATATTACTTCTCGCAGATGCACGCATCGTTCCTCTAACATATATTTTCTTTTCCCGGGAAACTGCCCGAATGTATGAAGTTTTTATTTCTAAGGTAAGGTACAAAACAATTCTTTGAATTAGGCAAAATGTTATGTTTATTGACTACTTTAACTCTGTTATTACACATTAAATGACCAAAATGTACCCACGTCAAATAATATTAGAGGTCGCATGTCATCCCATTGGGATATAAAATTTTAACGAGAATAGTTTCTTATTCAAACGATACATCTGGAACCAGGACATGTCAAAGGAATAATTTTTCTCAACTATCAATATTTTTTAAGAAGGTATATTGTGTACATTCTTCAAGATTATCACTGTGTAATAAAGATATTTTTAAAGTTATTACACTCAATTTGGAATACTTGTTTATTTAAATTTTTTAATATGCGGTGTTTTGACAGCTTCTCCAATAAATTATCTTTATTTGGGTGATTTTAATTCAATAATTACACATTTTCATATTTAAATTTATAATACGAAAATATTACACAAATATAATTCAAGATCTTCCTTCGCCTATTGAAATGCAGCGTGAATTTACGTGTCTGTTCTAAGGAAAATTTTTTAATGTGTGATGAGGGAAAAAGATTTCTTAAGCATATAATTTTGTTAAAATAAATTGCTCAGGACAGAAACCATTCAAACTTATAAAGTGGGTATGGCCATTCTTGACCACATAATTTTTGTCACTTTTAAAACTTTGATATAAACATGTCGCGTGACAGTTTGGAGGATTACAGCACGCCTTTGGCTCACTTCCCTCACCCCCTTACCCCACCCCCTTCAACCTTTAGCGCACTTTGCTGTCGCCTTCGAATAGGCACGTGGCATGGAAAATCTCCAGACACGTGAAGCTGAAGCGGAGGCCTCCCCCCCCC
>NQII01011124.1:0-13716 GCA_002778355.1 Clitarchus hookeri
GAACATAAGATTCCAGGATACAGGTTCTGCGGGCCGGGAAAAAGGCTTGCTGAAATGCTGTCATGCAACGAGATGAGCATAAACGCCCTGGACGAAGCGTGCAAGCTGCACGACATTGCCTATTTCCAGTACAAGGATCTGCAAGCTAGGCAACAGATAGACTAGATACTTGCACAGAAAGCCAAAGAAATAACAAAAACGGCAGCCGCTGGGCTCGGAGAAAAACTATCCGCCTGNTTATTCAACATAATGAAAGACAAGATTAAACTAGGCATGTGTCATGTGCAAGCAAAAGGCAATCGCAGAGCCCTCGAAGGACTAAGAGGAAAGGGAAGGACAAGGTAGGAGGGGTCCTGCCTTCACTGATACCTGCTATCGGTGCTCTGGCCGGTATCGCCGGGGCAGTCACGAATATTGTAAGGGCCATGAAGTGGGATTTGAACGATCGTAATCAGGTAGAGGAAACCCACCACCATAACAGAAAATTGGAAGCTATCACCATAAGGAAATAAAACAGCCAACGGTTTTTCATTCATCACCCGTATCACGAAAGAGTATCAATTTCCGGGGGGAAAAATATCGGAAAAAAACCCGTAGAAAAAATCAAAGTGAATCAGTTTAGATGCCCACTGACGAACGTGGATTTGGAACTGTTTGCGCGCCAATTGAAAATTACTTAATTTTCGCGGAGTGTTTATGAGAAATTCTTTGCCCCCTAAACCCAAGATACATTAATGTGCTATAATTAATCTGGACACGACAGCCGGGCCCGGTATGCACTGGGGGGTCTACGTAAAAAAGGGTACACTCGTAGACTATTATTGTAGTTTTGGGAATTTGTTTCCTCCGCCCGAATGGCGCGTGTATTTGATATATACAAAACTAACGTACAATTACGAAACGGAACAGATGCCTAACACGTGGTACTGTGGACACTTGTGTCTGCGATTTTTAANCCATGAGGAAATAAAACAGCCAAGGGTTTTTCATTCATCACCCGTATCGGGAAAGAGTATCAATTGCCGGGGGGGGAAAATATCGGAAAAAAACTGAAGAAAAAATCAAAGTGAATCAGTTTAGATGCCCACTGACGAACGTGGATTTGGAAATGTTTGCGCGCCAATTGAAAATTACTTAATTTTCGCGGAGTGTTTATGAGAAATTCTTTGCCCTAAACCCAAGATACATTAATGTGCTATAATTAATCTGGACACAACAGCCGGGCCCGGTATGCACTGGGGGGTCTACGTAAAAAAGGGTAGACACGTAGACTATTATTGTAGTTTTGGGAATTTGTGTCCTTCGCCCGAATGGCGCGTGTATTTGATATATACCAAACTAACTTACAATTACGAAACGGAACAGATGCCTAACACGTGGTACTGTGGACACTTGTGTCTGCGATTTTTAAACAATCGAAATTTCCAGTCACAGACCGAATAAAATAAATACAATTCGCAGGGAATAAAAGAGACGTGTGAGCCATACCGATCTCGTCAGTATGTCTTTGTATATCATTCTGAGAAGTCAAACGTCTGATTTGCGGGGTGGCTTTTACGCTTCTTTAGAAATGGACGGGGAATGGTGTGTGGGGATAATGGATTTTCAAACTTACAACTCCATATTCATCACCACGGAAAATAAAAATTCCAGTTTTCAGTATTCGGATATGGGGGCAGCGAATAAAATCGTCAGTCCCACCNGTGTGTGAGCCATACCGATCTCGTCAGTATGTCTTTGTATATCATTCTGAGAGGTCAAACGTCTGATTTGCGGGGTGGCTTTTACGCTTCTTTAGAAATGGACGGGGAATGGTGTGTGGGGATNTGAGAGGTCAAACGTCTGATTTGCGGGGTGGCTTTTACGCTTCTTTAGAAATGGACGGGGAATGGTGTGTGGGGAAAATGGATTTTCAAACTTACAACTCCATATTCATCACCACGGAAGATAAAAATTCCAGTTTTCAGTATTCGGATATGGGGGCAGCGAATAAAATCGTCAGTCCCACCGGGGCATACGAGCTGAAGGATATGGATTACTTCATAAAGAAATCACTGTCGCACAAATGGCATTCGAACTACATGGAAATCCGAATACCCTGAAGGCCGAAATGTTTTGCAGCACAGATTAAGATTTCACGGAACCGAACACAATAGGGCCCATGCTGGGGTTCGAAGCCAACATGTTCGAAGCAGAAAAAAACATGTATCGTCGAGTGCGGTCAACATCTTTATGGTTAATGTTATACGAATATTCTGTAATTTGGCAAGTTGCAGTTACATGAATGGTAAACCGAGCAGCACGACTGACTAGTTCGCCCCCACCATAGGTCCTGGATATAAAATCGTAGGATGCCCAAAAACGCTTATTTATTTTCCGATCGTCGCAAGTAGCATCCACGAAGGAGCTGTTTCGATCGTGGACCAAAACGACCAACTGATAAATTTCCGAAACCCAGAAATCATTTTGCGCCTGCACCTGAAACGATGGGACTAAATTTCGCTGAGAAAACAAAAATGTATAAATGCGTGCGGTACATCGAACCCGAGATCAGTAAGCCACGAGAACTCGTTACGCTAACACCTGAAAATGCAGAGTTTCTCCCCGTCCTATGTTTGAAAGTAAATCACCATTGTGGACGAAATCCTCGATGTGGATCAATGCCTAGAATTCGACAATAAAATTGATAAAATCGAAACGCACTGTTACAAGCCTTATCTTGCTGGGCCTTTCGCTCTCGGAAGGGAGGCTAGAATACCGATACAGCGTCAATGTATTTACTTACACCTTGCCTAGCCTGTCCTATGTTCTCATAAGAGGTAGGCTAACGAAGGTAGATGGGAACCCACCAGACAATCAATGAGTTGGTTCGAAATAGGATTTTGCACTTTTTCGAACGCGTAATGTACGAGATAAATGGCGTCACGGTCAACCAGTCGCGAGATGTGGGCAAAACCTCGTCGATTAAAATTACCTATCTATCACGCCCAGCCATCTCTCTGCAGCCAATATGGCAGGCTGGGGAATCGAAGACGACTAAAGTGTTCCCATTTACGCCGAAGGCAGGTTCGAAGTATGCGTTCCGCTCTCCTTGCTACTGGGATTCGCCGAATATTATAAGAAAATAGTAATAGGAGCGAGGCAGGAGCTGGTGATTTTGCTGGCCACATCGCATTTGGACGCCGTGTTGGGAGTTGGAGAAAACACACAGCCCGTCTCTCTTACTTTGAACACCTTAGAAAGGGTTGTTCCTCAAGTGACCCCGAGCACCCGTGAACTTGTCAAGCTGTTGAATTATGCCAAGAAAGAAAAAGTGATCGAAAAAGCATTCAGAAGTTGGAGCCTGGTCACCTGCCCGGCCCTGTCTGCTGCCACACAACATCGCTGGGTCTTAAATATATTTCCAGCACACACAAACAGAGCTAAATCATACTGGCGCTTCAGTTGAACGAATATCATAGTATCGGAGCCGACACGTCTATGTTTGACTACTGCAAAGTCTAAAATGTAAATATATTTTTGAATAGCGGAAGCTACCCGTTTATCGACCTGAACACTACGTTCAACCAAGAAGGTTCTACTTTGCCATATTATACGTATTCGCAATTCCAATCATCGAATTTCAGACGCGAGGCGCATCCCATCCTGAGCCCCGAAAATTTCAAAAACATGGCACCTTTGCTGGTATTCGATACATCGAAGCAGAACGAGCGCATGCAAAATGGCACGGTCGACTGCCAGATCGAAACAATCACGAAGGAAAACGTGCCCGCGAATACCACAGCCTACTGCTTGATGCTCCACGACAGGATCTTTCAGTACGATTGTTTTTCCGGCCTGGTAAAAATCATCATTTAATTAACCACGTAAATACGCATGGAGTGGGGACTCATATTTCAGTCGTAAAAATGTACTGTATCTTTCAATGTTTATGGAGCCAAAACGACTTCATGCTTAAGTAAAACCGCAGTCATGGCTTGTAACTGCATGACTCAAACCCGCAACTTCCAGCCTCCATATCCGTGGAAACTGTTGGACGAAAAGAGCAAGAAAACCAACGCCTGGTTGATCAAGTACTACCACGGACTGTGCTGTGATGAAGGCAAGATTCCGTATCAGCAGGTGGGAAATTTTCTGAGCCACTTGCTGATGCAGTACCCGCGAGGACCGATTTATGTGGTTGGGGCCCAATCAGAAAAAATTGCTGAGTAATTTTTGTGTAAATAAATTGGAAATAATCGACGTACAGGACGATAATTGGTGACCTGTACGTTCCCTTCGAAAAATGAGGAAAGTAAAGGTTCACAGTTATTTGGTGGGCGCTTCGAAAAACGTCCAGTTATTTTACGAGTGGCTTTCTGATTTCACTGAGATATAAACAAGGTTATATATATCTTGTAGGGCAAACATGTTTTTTTTTGGCATGTCAACCAATGTTCGGGAAGAGCTTGCATACGTGATTTCGCATAATTCNGGCAAACATGTTTTTTTTTGGCATGTCAACCAATGTTCGGGAAGAGCTTGCATACGTGATTTCGCATAATTCAGAGTCGGAAAAAAAATTCAGTTATGTGCTGGTGTGGATGCAAAATTATCTTCAATAGTTGCTGCGTACACCTGCTGCAAGTCCTATGCGAGATCTTAGGCTGTGTGAAATACGAAGACACCTGATCACGTTATAGTCATGTGTATAGATGACGTCATTACACAATGCGAAAAAAATTATATAAATAAGTCAGACCCGAAAATAAATGAGTCGCCCAGCCAAGCACGAGTCACCGTGGGAGCAAGATGATGTAATTTCATACGGAGAACCTTGTCATATCTGGACGAATCTAAAATCATCTATTCGTTCCGGGAGTCTGGATCATTACATATCTATGAAGAAAAATGTGATTTATGGTGCCACTGATTATATTCACTGACTCTGGGTGATTGCAAGCCACTAATCAGTTGTTAACTTGTTGTTCTCCTGGGAATTGCGTGGTTCATCACATGAAACGGGATACGACTCTTCCAGCAACCGTGGACCAGGTTCTGGGAATTTGCAGCAACTTCGAGTCCAGGCATAGTCAACCCTCCTCCTACAACCACCGAAATTCACGCCCCTGACTCCTCCATTCAGGTCTGCGTATGTCGGCAAAATAATACCAGTGAGGCTTCAACTCAAACAGCCCCAACTAAACGTCAAAGGTCGTGCCGCAGCCACCATGTTTACACCACAATGCATAAAAATTCTAGGGCACCTGCATCGAACTGTGAAGCGTGCCCATGCAAATGTCCGCATGTGACGTCACCTGCTGCCGCCAACATGGGTTCGTCCATGACCGACTTTAACTTGGAATCAAGCACTGTGAACATTCCCTTTCTAATGCGTAAACTCGAACGTCAATGACTGCTAATATTTTTTTACGAACATGTTTTGGCTCGCACATAACATTTTTAATTGTTCTCGAAATTAATGTACATTTATAATTTTTTAATCTGTGGAAAGAATACATACCTGTATAAAATGAATTATGCAGTGGGAAGTTTGTTACCATACCTTCTCTTCTCCAGTTACCGGTGATGCCCTAGGATGCTGTACTTAGCACGCTGTAAGGGGACAGGGCTAGGGAAAGGATGCAGCGAGGCTTCATGTAACACTGCCTCCTTCTCAAGTATGTTTGGCTGACACATCACTACATTCTGTACTCAGACACAGGAGATTGCGTTGCAGACAAAAATAAAAATTGAAGAAATATTACGTTTAGAAAGCTGGAGTATCTGTTCTGGTGAAACACCTTGAATTAGTAAACCCAGCCACCTGTGCCACGATATTCAAGAGGATTGTATACTCGAGATAATTTGTAACGAACATTGAGTTTATCTCGCATGGCACAAGTATCAGTGCTTGTTAATAAAACATTAATGATACCTAATTTCTTACTGATAAAATTATATGAAAATTTGCCACACAAATATGTACCTGAGTAACTTGTACAACCGAATAAATAGTGCCATAAGTTTTAGGCCTTATTGGTGGCACTATATGTTTGATAAAATAAACTGCGCTTACTCTTTTGCAAGGAAATTTTTGCGATGTGTGTTTGAAGACCTCAGACGTTTTTAATTTCGTAAATTAGCTCCACTATGATATTTTATTGGACTGAGTAGTGGTTTGTTAGGTCAGTCAGGAAACTAGTGGAGAGATTCATGGTGACTGGCCTCGTTATTGATGTCCTCGGTGATCAGACAGTGAAAATGGTAGTTTATGGATTTTGAGGTCATGACCAGCCCGGTATCGTGCGTCGCGTGTTTGAACGCAATATTTCAAGATTGANTGGATTTTGAGGTCATGACCAGCCCGGTATCGTGCGTCGCGTGTTTGAACGCAATATTTCAAGATTGAACACATTAGGACTCAAGACCCCCGCCGGTTGCTGCCAAACGAAGGTACACGCTAAATGTTTCTATTAAAAATCTAATACCTGTGCGTTGTGTTAGAGAAATAATATTTCAAATATAGCAAAAAATATGTCAGCCTGAGTGCGTATTTGGTTTATTTCTTATCGAAGACACTGACAGATAATAAATTTACTACAATTCGCTGGAGTTTGATAAAGAAATATGCGTACGACTATTGCCATTTTTTTTTAATTTCNATAATAAATTTACTACAATTCGCTGGAGTTTGATAAAGAAATATGCGTACGACTATTGCCATTTTTTTTTAATTTCAAACAGCCCAGACTCACTGTTTTTCCAGCAAGTGTGGCTGTGTAGAAAACAAGCGAAATTTCTCCAAGGCATGCCCGTAGGATCTTTAGATAAGTTTAGTATTAGAAGAGTATGCATTTTTCTACATAAGACCCATCTTACCCAAATATATATATCTTGAATGTTATTGCAACACTTAGACTTGTGGTGTTCAATATTGTTCGCATTTGAGTGGATGATGGGTGAAAGATGTTTCAAACTCAAACTTGGCAGTCCAGGCGGTTTCTGAAGCCGCAGTAATCTCATTGGCTGCTCATCTGTAACCTTCACGTGCAAAACAGTGCTGTGTGTACCTAAATAAATAACACTGAACATTAACGATCTTGTGCCTCACAATGTTTCGTAAACATCGTTTACTTCCAAAAATTGTAGTAATTATTATGTGCACACACACCGATACGTACTGATGCACAGTGTTAATAACAATCTTGCAGTATTCATTTAGTGAAACCTAATTATGTACGGAATATAAGAGGCAAATGGAACATGCCAACAACAGAACCACATCGTCGCGGAATTGCTGCACTCTCCGTTACAACACGATTGTCAGAGTATCCCTGGACACTCCTGACGTAAACCTGAAGGGAAGGTTTCTGGACTCAGCAGGTCTCCGCCAAGTTGTAAGAAAATACTACACTTCGACGGTGGCACTTACATTTCGGTAACTTCGTAACTTTCTATTGGTTTCACTATAACTGTGCACTTTTAAGTCCGGTGCACACGCGACATTACTCTTTACTTTGTTCCGTGCACGTTAGTGTTTTAAAATATTATCTGTCAAACTTTTAAATAATGTTGCGAGTTTCATATGGCATTTTTTAATTAATTTATCATCGTTATCATGCAACGAAACAATAAAATAACTTTAAAATATAGTTNATGGCATTTTTTAATTAATTTATCATCGTTATCATGCAACGAAACAATAAAATAACTTTAAAATATAGTTTAAAATTGTTTTATTGTTTAAGAGGTTTTAAATGTTTGTTTAGGCTGTGTATGTAAATAGCTCAACTAACCTGACTTCCAGTTGAATTTCTAGACGAGCCTGTTGATAAACGAGCTATCCTCTGTTGGTAGATATGAACTAACAACATATCAACTCACATGCGCACTCTACCCTGTATTGTGCCCACAGCTCCGAGTGTACACTCCTGAAGCTGCCAGTTGCGGACCCAGCACATCTGCTTCCTCTGCTCGCAGAAGTGTGAGAGCGAGCACAGGACCTCCAGTGTCGCAGTGACAGCTCGAGTCTCCTTGCAACATGGCCACTACTCTGGTGTGTGGTGTCCTGTCCTGGTGCATCCTTCCAGTCGGTGAGTGTGCTCATACTTTTAATAACTTCCCCAGCTTACGTAGACTCACATCACACGTGCTGCCTGACACCGCGATATAATGGGGATGGTCATGTGTTTTCTTACGATTCTGCACTCTGAAGCTGGATAGAGGCTTCAATAAGTAACATTTGAGGCTAACTTATAACACTAAATTATAATACGTTTTCTAACTGGCAAGTCATTGACATGTACTTCCATCCAGCCAGTCACATTCAGTGTATATTTCTACAGATCACGTCTGTACATTTGTAATTGTTGNTGACATGTACTTCCATCCAGCCAGTCACATTCAGTGTATATTTCTACAGATCACGTCTGTACATTTGTAATTGTTGAAACCTCAACCTTCACCCATAAGGCACGAGTACCGCTGATTAAATTTTATATTATTAGTTCCTATCAATTCTTTTATTTCAGTTTCGTAGCTTCTATGTCGTGACTACGTGTATAATAACAGTGATTAATGGAGTAACTGCCTTAGGGATTACGTGAAAACGCATTTAATTCCTGACATGTTCGCCGTAAGCCTGGCGACTTAATGTAGGCCTATGTGGTTGACAGTCTGTCGTGCAGGGACGCCCTTGTTGCACGACTTTACCTGTATTCTTGGACTGTGTTGTGCTGCTCCCTAGCACTTGGCAGCAGATGACGTCACACTGTGACGTAGGAACTGGCGAGCACAAAGGCACATCGTAATGATTTCACACAAGGATTCTGAATGAGAGTTGTATAAGATATAATTTGCACTCCTCCAACGCCTTTCATTTTGTTGCTTCCTCTCTTCAGACTGATAAAATCCACAGCTTCAACGACACTATATTCTTATTGCGGTGTTTATAATAAACTTATTAATGTACTTCTTAACACACTAGCAAATAAATTTCGTGTAATATAATTTGCACAGATAATAATTACGAAGAAGTCCAGAACTAGCGTGAAACATACGAATATAATATCCCCAGCTATAATGATAAATATGTTCATCCACTTTTCTTTAATTACGCTCTCATTCTCTTTCCCTCTAATATAAAAAAACTGTGAAGGTTTACTGCATTATATATATAGCAAATCTTAATTTTCATTATGTTTTAACTATTTTGCTACGAATTAGATTAAATGTATACAAAATTTGATATCACACAACTATTTACAAATATCTTTGTACAACTGAATGGTTAACGTTCACGAGTTGTTTGTACTTGCGCATTTATTGAATCACACAGTAAAATTTGTAAATAATTATTAAGTAACCTTGTATAACTAAACAACACAGAATTATATAATTATATATATAGACATATATATATATAGGTTTTTAAAACTTATTAATAAGTGCCATAATACATACATAAATATTATGTAATTATTCTGGAAATGTTATTTCTAACAAAAATAGCGTAAACAGCAATGNCCATAATACATACATAAATATTATGTAATTATTCTGGAAATGTTATTTCTAACAAAAATAGCGTAAACAGCAATGCTAAATTTATGAACTAGGTTTTTTTTTAAGTTAAAATAATGGGTATATAAACTTGATAAAGTCTCCGCCGTATGAGGGATGTTATGAGCAGACGGGGTGTAGTTGCTACAGCATCGCAGTAGTCAACCCTAGTACCTCCTGACAGATAGGCAGCAACATTATCCCTAGTACCTTCTTACTTTTTGGCAGCACAGTGCACTGTGTTTCTAATACATTTAATACTTATGACAGTCTTGGCTTTAGTGTCCTCTTAGCCCACTGTCTGTCCGCCCACAGCCACTTATCACTGCATACTGCCATTTGTCCATCCCAGCCACTGTCAAATATTTTGTATTATACTTTTGTAGCTAATGTGCCAATAGTTACTTCAATATGCATAGAAACTTAACAAAGTTCAGTATTTTATATGGGATTTTTTAAAATAATATATTACTAATAATTCCTTCATTTCACTTTTATTTTATTCTTCACAATTTTAAATGTACTTTTTTTTACTTTCTTACTCAAAACCGTGCTTTACAATTTTTAATAAACAAAGCCGTGAACAAAGTATATTTCTAAAATTGAATAGTCCCACATATACACGTATGTTTTCTTTTATTTATATGTTAAATAATATTTTTCAACGCAGTAGCGTTTGATTAAAAAACTATACACATAATAATGTACTAAACATAAAACAACTAGTCCTAATTCACGTCAAATGTAAGTTCTCTAGTTGACGTTTTGTACTGAATGTACACTGTTGCGGAAAAGAGGTACTTCTCCGAGGCTGGGCTCGAAAGTGTTCCAGTAGTAGAGAAAGTTTGCCCATTCTTGTGCCATGTGCTCCCTATACGGCGATGCACTTCTCACACTTAATGCACAAACATTTTTCAAAAATACCCAAGGACAGGTGAGACGATTTACACGACAAAATATTACACACATTTGGTTTACGAATTAAATCCTTTGTTCTCATGAGAAGTGAACGAAAAAAAACTCCTATTAATATATGTAGTTTTTAATATAAAGTGTCTGCAAAAAAATTGTCAGTAATTATTGTTAGAATAACATTACTTGAAATGTAATTTGTAGCCGATAGGAGCGACATTACTNTCTTGTGCCATGTGCTCCCTATACGGCGATGCACTTCTCACACTTAATGCACAAACATTTTTCAAAAATACCCAACGACAGGTGAGACGATTTACACGACAAAATATTACACACATTTAGAAATGCTTAATTTAGGAAACAAGAGTACTCTTCACTTGCAAAAAAAACTGCTATTAATATATGTAGTTTTTAATATAAAGTGTCTGTAAAAAAATTGTCAGTAATTATTGTTAGAATAACATTACTTGAAATGTAATTTGTAGCCGATAGGAGCGACATTACTACAATGAAGATCGTTTGGAAGTGGAAGAAATACCACTTTTCATTCCACAAACGTATTCGTAAGTTAAATATAACTTGAAAACAGATAAACAATTTTTCTAAGGATGGCTCACACCAATCATGATACTCGTTAATTTAGTTCACTATTTTTCTCTTGAACCCAACTTGGCCTCTACTAACAAGGAATGTTAAAAATATTGTAAAACGCAGAACGGGTCTGTAAATAGAACAATGAAACAGAATTAAACTTGCCTCAAACATAATTTTCACAGATTTTCTGTTCCATTTCTGTAGCAACGGAACAACTCACAGCTTTATTTTTACCGGGTGGCGAGATCTCTCTCGAATTTCAGTACTGAATCGATTATCACACGATATATGTATATGTGATGGTGTAGCATTCAGTTTCTTACAAAGGATATCAAATTTAAGTTGTACTATTTATTTTGGGTTGTAATTTTTTAACACGAAATGGAATATGGTATTTTTCAAGAAGACATTTTGGGCACGTAGTTTACGAAAAGCAACAAGAAANTCAGTACTGAATCGATTATCACACGATATATGTATATGTGATGGTGTAGCATTCAGTTTCTTACAAAGGATATCAGATTTAAGTTGTACTATTTATTTTGGGTTGTAATTTTTAACACGAAATGGAATATGGTATTTTTCAAGAAGACATTTTGGGCACGTAGTTTACGAAAAGCAACAAGAAATGAACGTGTCATCAACCCCTGCAGAAATTGACACTGTCATTCAAGTAGATGCCAGCTGGTTTTAGATTCGTAATTACCCTTGTATTACAGAATGTAGATGTCGTTACGTATTGTTACAAGACGCCTAAGGGGCTTATCTNAGATTCGTAATTACCCTTGTATTACAGAATGTAGATGTCGTTACGTATTGTTACAAGACGCCTAAGGGGCTTATCTAATTCCGTGAGGGACGGAGGTCTTAATAAAAATAAAATAACAACATTTGAGTTTTAATTTATTCACACAGCATTTAATTATATGTCTCCACTATTACTCTTTTAATTTTACAGGGAGCGCAATATTTAATGTATATTCCAACTCTAATTAACAGCCTTCTTTATGTCTCTGTTTATTGTCAGTTAACTCATACTCATAATTAACACACGTTCAGTCTATCTGTTGCCATCATTTGTAATGTCTTTTACTCACGCACCCAGTCTAATAGTTCAGCCTGCAGTCGTACTCTACACTGCTCTGATGTTGGCAGTCGCGGATTCTCCTTCCACTGGTCACTTCTCTCACCGCGCGCCTCTCTACTAGCTAGTCGTCTATCGTTGAAACTCATGTATTCAGCATCTGCCGGTTCGGATGCCCGAAACGCTTTTATAGCCACTGGCCTGGACCTGGAAGGTTCGCCGCACCCTGACAGATCAACTCGCTGTGCTCCAGTCATTAGGTCTCGTAACAAGTCATGTCTCTAAGACACCCGATACCCAAAGTCCGGCGTGGCACACTCCCTGATAGGCACAACAGGCAAGCCTTTTAAACATTCCTTCGTAAAAAGTCGCCACGTCCCCGGTTCCAATTGATAGTGCGCACGTGCTAATAAATCTCATCCGTGCCTCGCACGCTCAGAGTGACCGCCTATAATAGAATTAATTTCAGAGAAATGAAGCTGTCTTAAAATTGCAAAGAAAACTGGCGCGAATAAAAATGCCAGATAAATCCTACGATATTACATACTTACTATCACAGACAAAGGTACTCTCTGTCATGTAACTTGGCAAGATTTTGACAGTTCGACTACAGTAGCGCCAATGTTTACTTTTCGTTTATGTATCCTTTTGCCACCAATTGGTGCGTAAAATGGCTGCTGTATATTTAATCAACACACTGACAGGTAATCCACTTATCATTGTGATACCAAATCAATTTGAAGGAATTTACAGAGTGACATCTGTCTAAAATATTCGTAAGTTATAAAATAGAATAAAAAGGCGCAAAAAAATTTTTTATTTCTTAACCCTTTCTTAATTTATAAGAGATGGCGACTTAGGGTTAACATTTGCGAAACGGTAATTGTCTTAATGTGTTAAGACTGGAGATAAAAGTAATTCGGGGAACTTGCTTGACAACGCTCTTTCATCCGCCAACAACTCACCAACGACTTTTTCAAAGCAGTAATTCTTCTATTACTGAGACTAAACAGCTCGAATTGGAAATATGTGTCGTGGAATAACTTAAAAATAGCTTAAAAACTACCCTCGCGTACCCACTTTCTTCATTTTATTAAAATTTAGCTAATTTAGCTTAACCCAATATTTAGCACTCCTTTTGTAATACAGGTTTAATGTCTAAACAATCAAGAAAATCGTCTAAAGTCAATGATCATAATTACTATGAATTTGCATGGTTTTGTAACATTAAGCAAAAACATAAATTTAAATGTAACATTGCAAACAACTAATTCAGCATATCTATATATTATCCTTATCTATAACAAGAGACCAGAATAATTCGCGAGTTCAACGTTCTGCAGGCTAGACTCTACAGTCTTATGTACAAATAACACATATGCTGATATCAACTATACATTGGTTGTCTGCTGTCAGAGTGGAAGGCGACAATAGGACACCGTTCTCCAGGAAGTGCCAACCACCGCGTGGACCAATGGCTTAAGTTATATAAGCGCACGTGTTATGAATTAAAGTTTGTCCCAAAACGGATCCTTGAATTCTTTAGGCCTCTATCTCTAATGTTAATAAAGTTTTTTTCT
>NQII01011124.1:14950-31057 GCA_002778355.1 Clitarchus hookeri
AATTTCAGTACTTATAAACAACAAATGTAAATTCTACTACAAGTTGACCTCCACGACGATAATATAAGTTTCATGTAATTTTTCCTTATCCTACAGGCTCCCATGATTAATTTAAGAATGGAAAAATTTGTAGGGTTATTTAATTACTTTTGTAATCTTACAATAATTACAATGCTTGACAAACCACACGGTTTTATGAACGTTGTGACCAACACGTAGACATTTTATTAAAGAGAATATTTTACAAATTAAAAATACATAATGTTATTATAATTTTTACGTAAGTGGCAATATAGCTGACGTTGAGTTAGGTAGTTACATGCGAAAGTATATATTTTATAGAGATAATAGTTGATATAGTATTCTCCCAGACGGCCGGACTGACGAGCCCGGCGGGCAGCCAGTAAATAGCCTTATAGTTTGACTAATTATACTATCTATGAGGCCACGGTGATGTAATGGCTAGACTACTCGCCTCCTACCTAGGAGAACGGGGTTTGATTTTCGGACGGGACTCTCCCGAATTTTTTAATGTGGAAATCGTGCCGCTAGTCGGAGTGTTTTCTCGGTAATCACCCATTTCATCCACCCCTTCATTCTGTCGCTGCTNCGAATTTTTGAATGTGGAAATCGTGCCGCTAGTCGGAGTGTTTTCTCGGGAAACACCCATTTCATCCACCCCTTCATTCTGTCGCTGCTCCATACTCACCTCGCTTCACCCTCATCGGTTCTCAAGATCNTGAATGTGGAAATCGTGCCGCTAGTCGGAGTGTTTTCTCGGGAATCACCCATTTCATCCACCCCTTCATTCTGTCACTACTACATACTCACCTCGCTTCACCCTCATCGGTTCTCAAGATCTCGATGTTAAGTGCCACCCACTACACTCCACTACATTATATTGATAGGTTTATCAGTTTAATTGACCTAGAATTTGCACAAAGTATCATGGCCAGCTTCATTGAATCTGAGCATTGTATTAACAGTAACTAGGATATGATAATGAAAGTAGTTACCATTGATACGAACAGTATCAATGGTTTGTGTTCGGAAATTAGGGAAAGGGCCCCTTTGTTTTAGNATCTGAGCATTGTATTAACAGTAACTAGGATCGAAACGTGGTCACGAAGTTATAAGCCAAGCATGTTGCAAAAGCTAAATTACTGTATTAAGTAAGGCAGTTGTTTTATGAAAGTTTTGGTGCTAACCATTATCTTCNCCAAGCATGTTGCAAAAGCAAAATTACTGTATTAAGTAAGGCAGTTGTTTTATGAAAGTTTTGGTGCTGACCATTATCTCCTATAGCGATAGCAATGATAAGGAATGTAGTTACCATTGATACGAACAGTATCAATGGCTTGTGTTCGTAAATTAGGGAAAGGGCCCCTTTGTTTTAGTTATTTGCACGTTATATTGTGACTTTGCCTTATCAAAAACACAGAAGNAAATTAGGGAAAGGGCCCCTTTGTTTTAGTTATTTGCACGTTATATTGTGACTTTGCCTTATCAAAAACACAGAAGAGATATTTAAACCGAATGTTTTCGAATAAATGATTATGAACACCAGTGTGGGGTATATGAGTACAAATGGAGCAATTGGCAGAGGCATTTTCCAGGGGCGGGTAAGCAAGTATTCACAGGGTCTTACCAGCGTGTGCAGAGATCTACGCGCCTGATAACACCGTTCAGTACCGCACGGGTGGTGGGACGAAANTTTCGAATAAATGATTATGAACACCAGTGTGGGGTATATGAGTACAAATGGAGCAATTGGCAGAGGCATTTTCCAAGGGCGGGTAAGCAAGTATTCGCAGGGTCTTACCAGCGTGTGCAGAGATCTACGCGCCTGATAACACCATTCAGTACCGCACGGGTGGTGGGACGAAAACAGAACCATGCCTTTCACAAAACGTGCCCTGGTTCCTGGAGGTTGGGAGGTGGGGGGAAGGTGGCACCTTGCCCCTAGCTTACTCTGTCAGCTATTTCTCCATGGTGCGCGTCCACATTGTCCCGGGGGTGTTTCCAGCTTCTCAGCTGTTTATCGGTGCGTATTTTCTGATTTCCGGTGAAAAACACATTATTATTTTGTGTTATCTCGGCTCTCAACAAATCTCACGAGCTCGCTAGAGGTGTAGGGGGTGAANGAAAAACACATTATTATTTTGTGTTATCTCGGCTCTCAACAAATCTCACGAGCTCGCTAGAGGTGTAGGGGGTGAAGGGGTGGGGGTGGCATGGACACGCATCCGCGACACATGTCCGACTTGGCAGCAAGTGTTGGCCTCTGCATGAACTTCCTCTGCGGGTATGACGGCTGCCATGTGTCTCTCTAATTCCCTACACCGGTTATGNTGTTGGCCTCTGCATGAACTTCCTCTGCGGGTATGACGGCTGCCATGTGTCTCTCTAATTCCCTACACCGGTTATGATGAGGGGGGTGGGGGGGAGGTTGTGGGACAGCACCGGTCTAATACTCATAATGCATCACACGTCAGTGGTTTCAGCAATATGGGGGCGCGCCTCATTTCTCCATTGCATTTCACCGGCACTTCGACTTGCACTTCCCGAACAGCTGGATAGGTAGGGAGTCCCTGTACTGTGGCCACCTCGCTCACCTGACACCACATAACCTGATATCTATCTGGACGTGGGCTCAAATAAAGTCGAATGTGTAAGCCACATTATTTGGCACAGCAAATGCGTTCATTACGAGGATACGGAGATCAGATTACACCATCAATTCCACGTGCGTTGCAACATACTAATCGCGATGTGACTGACTGTGGCCAATGGAGACCAACACTTTGAACAAACACTGTGAGCCCCATGCATTCTTCCTGAATTTGTAAATAACTTCTCATTTCATTGCATGTCCTATTGCCTAATTATTGTGGTGCATACCCGCCACTTCAAATNGAATTTGTAAATAACTTCTCATTTCATTGCATGTCCTATTGCCTAATTATTGTGGTGCATACCCGCCACTTCAAATTGCCCTTAAAATTAGTGGACGGTAGAAATTTTTTCATGTATTAAATATGCTACATTTGTGCTCATCTTCCCCCTCGGGTATTTAACATTTGTTCAAATACACCCGGTATGTGTATNGCTACATTTGTGCTCATCTTCCCCCTCGGGTATTTAACATTTGTTCAAATACACCCGGTATGTGTATAGTATTCTCGTTCTCTACAGTTTTATTCTATCTTTATGGTGTATTAATCGTGTAGCATACAGGAAAAGTGACAGTTTGCCAACAGNGTTCTCTACAGTTTTATTCTATCTTTATGGTGTATTAATCGTGTAGCATACAGGAAAAGTGACAGTTTGCCAACAGTCATCAAGTGGCTACCAATGTTCTCACACGAAGAATGCAATGTGAAGCATATCTTGAATTTACTAGTAAACTGGCTATACCCAATTGAAATGTAGTCACTCTTATAATCACTGCTTGTCTTTCTTAAGGTAGGGCTATTATGTTTATATGTCTCATTATACTAATCTGTTGCATTTTATACTACAATTCGTTTCCTAATTTTTCCTTTGCACACACACACAATAACACATAAATGAATATATAACACTTAGAGACAACGTTTACAGATCACAGTAAAAATAGCATACATAAAGGCGTAAAAGCTATTTCAATAGCGGTTAAATAAGAATATTTAAATGTTCTTCAAATTTGTTAACTCTGATGCACCCAAATGCTTACAATACTAGTAAAATCGTAGAATTGTTAGAAATTTCACTTAGTTAATTTGACATCAACGTTTTCTGTAGTATGGGTAAAACGGAGAGGGACATATTTCAGCAGTTAAACGATTACAAACTCTCTCTAAATAACATAATAAAACATTTTTTGATGGTTCTAAGAAATTTTATGTGAAAACTACCTGACGTTATATGCCATTGTGTGTAAGTAAATGTTGAAATATGAACTAGAAATGTGATAAANTTATGTGAAAACTACCTGACGTTATATGCCATTGTGTGTAAGTAAATGTTGAAATATGAACTAGAAATGTGATAAAATACTCTATATCAGTAATTGCGACAATACGTGTAAAACTCACGGTGACAATNCTAGAAATGTGATAAAATACTCTATATCAGTAATTGCGACAATACGTGTAAAACTCACGGTGACAATCTGTTGTATCCATAGTCACTGCTACTTCCTGTAGCGGCTCAGGAGACGTCTGTAGGTTTTCCTGCGGCTGCTTTGTTGCCGGTGTGTTGGCAAGAGTGACGTCACAGTGCCGGCGGGTCAGCACCTCAGCCCACACCCGTAGCACCAATCTGGCCAACACAAGGGCAGCAAACACAGCCAGCATGAAGACTCCCGCCAACGTCAGCATCAGCAACACGCCCGCATCTTACAGCACTCACTGATTCCTGCAAGTATTATATCTCTCTGACCCTTACTTCTCATTAATNCGCATCTTACAGCACTCACTGATTCCTGCAAGTATTATATCTCTCTGACCCTTACTTCTCATTAATATCACACGCTGTGTGAATCAACTTCGTGTTATATTAATACAAACTCCTCCCACTATTAAATAACCTTATGTATTAACAAATTAGGATATTACTTAGTACCGTTAATTTAATTTTTTTAATATACATCGTTCTTCGTATGNTTAACAAATTAGGATATTACTTAGTACCGTTAATTTAATTTTTTTAATATACATCGTTCTTCGTATGGAGTCAACAAAATTGATCTGCGGGGCCTTTGCATTAAAAAAAAATCCAGATTAAATTCAATAGTTCACCAATGCGTAAACATTTCTCTTACACATATCTACAGGTAGATGAACGATTACGTTGAATCATTTGTGTGGTACGTGCATGAAGATATGTGTCTTACATATTTGTTATTTTTGCCACATATTGTGAACACCAAGAAATTTTCTGAATCTTTATAATCATCTAGCATTCTATTCAGCGAATTAATTAAAAACGGTTGTTGTGCAGAGCAAAACAGAGCATAACGTTGAGACAATCACAAATTAAAAATCTACCATAGCCTAGCGTATATAAAGTTATATGTGATTTGAAAGTTCATTTGGTCGAATATAACCAGGTAACACGTTGTATTTATTTGCATTATATTTGTAACTTTCGTGAATAACTAAGTAAGTGAAGTTTTAGAAAAAAGGGCAAACCAGCAAAGTATTTTTTTTTNATATTTGTAACTTTCGTGAATAACTAAGTAAGTGAAGTTTTAGAAAAAAGGGCAAACCAGCAAAGTATTTTTTTTTGATCGTGTGTAACAGATTTGATTAAATTTGGTAATTTAATATGTTGTGAATATGAGAATTATAAGAAATCAAGCAAAACTTATAAAAAAATAATTAACCGACATACAAGTTTTGCCACCAACCTTCATCATTTGTGTATATGCAAGTATTACAAGTTACATGGACATTATCAAACATAATGAGTATTGAATGAATTGTGAATTCATAGGTAACTCAATTTACACTTTGATAATGCCATCCTTAGTGGTTGTAACACAATGGTGTAACTACGCAGATCAATTATATTATTTTGCTTTAATTGAGTTGTTTGGCCATGCAAGTATGACTTACGTGAATGCTCACTTCTGTGGTAAGGTGTTTGCAACCATGTAGAGTGGTGATATGACTAATATTCTGTGTCTGCAATAATAAGAATTTGGAATTTATGTACACTGCATCTCATATATGTCTAAATAATAGTGTAGGGTTATGGACAATCTNGGAATTTATGTACACTGCATCTCATATATGTCTAAATAATAGTGTAGGGTTATGGACAATCTATGATTTTAATTATCTGTGTATAGTGTTTTTGAACTGACATGCCTTTCAGATTTAAGATATTTCAGTGCTATGCTAAAATTTATCTATTTTCTTAGAATTGTCATGGAGTAGTAAAAATTAACGTGTTGAAAATCCTAAAGATATTCTATTACATTGTTTAAAAATTAGTTACCAGCCTTATTGTTATGATTTTTTGCTCTAATAATCTACACGTTGTATCAGTACAGCGGTTACAAACTTCTATGAGTGATAGACACACCTAGACGATCGGAAATCACATAGCAATGCNCAGTACAGCGGTTACAAACTTCTATGAGTGATAGACACACCTAGACGATCGGAAATCACATAGCAATGCATGGTCAGAAACGCTTTCCTGGCGCGGTAGTGACGAGACACAAAACACAAGAAAGGAAGGACACGAACTGGGTGAGAAAACATTTTTATTTTCTTAGTACAGCAAAAATCAACGAAGGTGTTCGAAATGATGAGAAATTAGAAACCAGAACATTCGATGACAAGAATATGAAATATTTTTAGGAATGTGCTTAAAATCACCTCCCACTAAATTTCTCTAAAATCTTCAACTATTTCATAAGACTGTGAAAATAATTCTGGTCACATTAATGCAACCTAAGCCCGAATCCGTGATATGAATCAGTGGAATAACATTCACTGCCGTCGGGCGAATTAAACACNATTAATGCAACCTAAGCCCGAATCCGTGATATGAATCAGTGGAATAACATTCACTGCCGTCGGGCGAATTAAACACATGAACTGCTAACAAGTGACTTATGGCAGTGTATATCTCGGCATTCTGCGGAAATCACAAATAAATAAGTGAAATTCAGTTAATATATTTACTATTAATTAGCTGGCGCTGATTATCAGTCGCTAAATTGTCATCGCTTTCGCTCAATTCTCACTGTTAGAGATTTAGAGTGTATCTCCACGGCATTATCTCTACTAACAAGTCACGNCATCGCTTTCGCTCAATTCTCACTGTTAGAGATTTAGAGTGTATCTCCACGGCATTATCTCTACTAACAAGTCACGACAGTATGTAAAATTACTTGCTGGTGGAAAAATTCTAAACCCCTATGTCCGGATGTACAGTAATTGAATACATTACTCACCCCTGCTACTGGAACATCCTTCAGATGTCCATCTGGTGTCAGGGAGAAGTGTGGCGTAGCCTCTTCCAGACGTTCCCTGAAACAAGGTCCCCTTTGTTAGTGTATTGCCAGCATCCACCGAAGTCTCACGTCGATCAGTTAAACTGAAATGTAACCTTGAAGCTAGCAGGATATTCAATACACGGCCAAAGAAGAGCCTTCAATACCTAAACAAGAAGATCGTATAAATAAATCGAGTCCTCGCTATGCATGAACTATATATTTCCTGCTATATATTCACCTGAAACGTCTGTTGTATGAACAGACTCTTTAGTATACATTTGCAGTAATGTCAGTGTATGTTGTAACTGTATAATTGCTAGGCTTGTTTGAAGTACTGGAAGGACGTGGTCAGAAGGAAACAGGTAGATAAGTAACTGACTGAGCAGGGCTCATATGAATACAAATGAGATGGATGTTGCTACTCGCAGATAGCATCCGCGTGACTCCTCCTCAGATCGCAGGAGACAAAAAGCAACCTGCCGCTGAAATGCTGAAGACTGACGTCCTGTCGCTGAAATCTTACTCACTCCAGAAAGGAAACAGCGAAGTGACACAGGTATTTCTTGGAGACTAACTTACATCCAGGGAAACTGTGGCTGAGACCTCGTATAAATAATTGGCCCAATGATAATATAACAAAAATTATCGCCATTCTCGTAACACTCGAATATTGCATGGGTTCAATGAAAACGCTAATAAATTACACCGAAAATCAAAGACATTTTTACTTATTAAACNTGGGTTCAATGAAAACGCTAATAAATTACACCGAAAATCAAAGACATTTTTACTTATTAAACTCGTTTTTAATCTTTTCGTTTTTCCCTAAAAAATGTAAATAAACCATTAGTACTGCGTGGCGGTATAGCGTCAACATTCTGCACACAAGTAGAGTTATGGTAGGCAATAAGAAATACATAATTTAAGTATCTCATACACTTGTTTGCAANAAGTAGAGTTATGGTAGGCAATAAGAAATACATAATTTAAGTATCTCATACACTTGTTTGCAAAATTATGTTAGCAGTATATATATGAAGTTGATAATCGTAGTCTACCAAAACTTTAGTCTGATTAATACCAAAGTTGATGTTTCGAATCCNTGGGTTCAATGAAAACGCTAATAAATTACACCGAAAATCAAAGACATTTTTACTTATTAAACTCGTTTTTAATCTGTTCGTTTTTCCCTAAAAAATGTAAATAAACCATTAGTACTGCGTGGCGGTATAGCGTCAACATTCTGCACACAAGTAGAGTTATGGTAGGCAACAAGAATTTGTATTAAATTCATAGAGTATGTGAACAAAGCAAAATTATGTTAGCCGTATATATATGAAGTTGATAATCGTAGTCTACCAAAACTTTAGTCTGATTAATACCAAAGNTCAACATTCTGCACACAAGTAGAGTTATGGTAGGCAACAAGAATTACATAATTTAAGTATCTCATACACTTGTTTGCAAAATTATGAATCGGCATATATATACTTCAACTATTAGCATCTCTACCAAAACTTTAGTCTGATTAATACCAAAGTTGATGTTTTGAATCCTACCTCCATGATGTAGTTGGATGTATGTCAGCTTACTGTACGAGGTGTTCTGTTTTTGAGACCCAGGTAAGACACGTGTGTATTTGTAATTGTCATACTAGTATTGTGTTTTATTCTGGTTGCATCTCTAACGATATCGCTATCAACGACACGTCAAGACACACCTACCACCTTTCCTATGAANGGTTGCATCTCTAACGATATCGCTATCAACGACACGTCAAGACACACCTACCACCTTTCCTATGAATAACCACATAAAAATCATTTGCATCTATGTAAAGAAAAGTAGGTTAATCACTTACATTGATAACATCTTGTTTGATTATTGAAATCTCTAAATTATTGCATTTCAATATTTATTTTATATTAAGGTTTATATATCCGTTACTAATATACCCGGTGGAGATAATAATTGTATCTTATACAATATTTAAAATTTTAAAGTATTACGACGACGAAATTAGTTTTAGACATAATAATAAAGAAAACAAAAAATAGTATTTATATCTAAGTTGTGATGAAAACCTTTAGACACATAGTGCGCTGTATTTATAGCGATAGAGACTTCTTCACATAAAGTTTCCGCAAAAATACAATTACAACACTATTATCTAGCGACATAAACTGTAGTTACGTAAGCTAGAGGGAGTACAAGTGACTTACCAGGGGAGGGGCCACGCAGGGACAAACACGCCTGAAGACCCTCCTCGCCGCCTTCTTTATGTTTCTCCAAACTGGCATCCTGCACATACACATAGGCCATTATTGCACTGAGGGGTTGCCACATATGTGGCTAAAATAGCACAATCAGAACTCATAATAAATACAGGATATATTTAAAAAAGGATAAACCTTTACGGAAAATGAGATTCCTCTGGCTACATACTTTACTTATTGCCTTAATCTGTCCAATACTAATGATTTAAGAATTATTATNAAAATGAGATTCCTCTGGCTACATACTTTACTTATTGCCTTAATCTGTCCAATACTAATGATTTAAGAATTATTATATACATCTTTGTCAATTTTTTGTCTAATTATTACAATATTTATAAGGAAATATTTGTAGTAGTTAATTATTTAGCTNATACATCTTTGTCAATTTTTTGTCTAATTATTACAATATTTATAAGGAAATATTTGTAGTAGTTAATTATTTAGCTGATTTTGCAAATCTCTATCAAAAGATTTTGGAAATTCAAACAATATTAATTATAGTTACTTTTTTTAGATTCATACATACTTCATATATACTTTGAAAGTAAAGAATATTTTAATGGAAGTTTACAATAAAGAGAAAGGTTAAAATGTTATCTAGGTGAATAAGAATTTATTTATTTCTCATTTATGTATTAATTTCACATTATTTNAAAATGTTATCTAGGTGAATAAGAATTTATTTATTTCTCATTTATGTATTAATTTCACATTATTTTCAGTGTAGTAAGTTAAATTTACAGTAGGAAAAGTAAAGACGCAGTTTCTTTAAAAACAACATGCTTAGCTGCAAACAAATCCGATGGATATCAAGTGATTGCTTTGTACATTGAGGAACCGTACAAATTCAGTGTAATGATAAATAATATTACGCACAAGTTATTCTAACTCGTGTATGGTTTAATAAGGAAATTTTGTAAAATTATNATTTCACATTATTTTCAGTGTAGTAAGTTAAATTTACAGTAGGAAAAGTAAAGACGCAGTTTCTTTAAAAACAACATGCTTAGCTGCAAACAAATCCGATGGATATCAAGTGATTGCTTTGTACATTGAGNAACACATTGAGCACATTTATAAAAAGGTTTACGATAATCTTACGATTTTTTGATGGCACATTTGAATAGTTCTTACAAATACCTACGCGGTATTAAAAAGATTTTGAAAAATACAAAAAAAACTTTTTTCTTACACATTTGACTTATATGCAGAACAAGACAGGTATCAATTAAAAAATCAAATAAATTTTTTTTTTACATTTGCAAATATTCTAAATGACGGATAGTTGGCATGCAGATAGAGAATTTATCTTAACTAGTTTGTTGGTTACGAGAAAATTATACATATTTATTGCCACTTGTTAACTAGGACTGTGATAGATACAGCGTTGCGTAACAGAACACGTGCACAGGACATTAGTCTAAACTGACAGAGCGGACACAGTCACTTGTCATGTGAGATCACATGTCCTCGTGCTACTGCTTTCCTTTCTTTGNATACATATTTATTGCCACTTGTTAACTCGGACTGTGATAGATATAGCGTTGCGTAACAGAACACGTGCACAGGACATTAGTCTAAACTGACAGCGGCCACTGTCACTTGTCATGCGAGATCACATGTCCTCGTGCTACTGCTTTCCTTTTTTGCAGACGTTTGAAAGAAAGGCGGTGCATGGAAGGAGCCAGAAAGCCTGAATAATCTACAGTTGCTCATCTCCGNTTTGAAAGAAAGGCGGTGCATGGAAGGAGCCAGAAAGCCTGAATAATCTACAGTTGCTCATCTCCGAAACTGTGGAACAGAGTGAGTACTTAATATTACAGAGGTGAAACAACCACTTGAATGGAAATTACACACTGACCAGCAACATGTTAGAACGCAGTTTGCCAATCAGAGTATGTCAACCCACAACCCAGTCAGCTGCCAACCAATAGGAACTCGTCGCAGCGCTCAGTAGCCAATCAGACAGATCTATATTTCGAGAGCCTAGAGCAGCCTAGTAGAGAATGTGCACGCCGACTACAAAAAAACCAACATGAATCTTCGTCTCAGTGCACTTATCTACTGTGTGTTGGTAGTAGGTTACTACACATATGTGCAGGAAAGTTTGCTCAAATATGCAGTCATGTAGGAAGGAACACTTTGTGTTTTCAATCCATTGTTTCACTTACAGAGGTTTAATAAAATGTCAGTCTTCTAACATTCTATACAAACCTCTAGATTGTTAGCCAAAACATTTACAACAAATCTAATCCACATCGAGAGACAATCAAATAACGGTATTTTAGATATCTAATGTTATCGGGTTATCAGGGTTTTTAAAAAATTGTCCCTACTTTTAATCAAAACGCCTACAAAATAACTNGTTATCGGGTTATCAGGGTTTTTAAAAAATTGTCCCTACTTTTAATCAAAACGCCTACAAAATAACTGATTTAATATTAAAATGAAAATAAACATGTCAGCAATATAAATACGATGTTGACATAAATTACAACATTTTTTTTATTTCTCTGTAAGAGTTACTTGCGTCCTGTATCATTCGAATTGGTGTTAGTTGCTAGTTCACTTGCTCCAAAATTTCACACAGGTTAGCTAGAGTACAATTTCATAGCCTACCAATCGCAGTTATTTTATTGTTTATCTGGAGACTTTGCCGCCCCGTTTTGTGCAGGAAAGTTATTCCCTGGTTTTGTGCCTGGACGCGGGAAATCATGTAGGGATTAGCTTACAACTGAACTAACTACTATTTTAGGCTCGTCCATAAAGTGAACCTTAATCGTCAAAGTTAAACTCATTTACCAAAATTTAAAATGCGAACATTTCGTAAGGAGTTGTGTATAATTATTCCAACGTGTGACTGTGCAGCACGTTATCATAACAAATGATAAGTTTGAGCAGTATGGACGATTGTGTTTGGTTGTGAAATTGCTTTTAATGAAGATGTTCTCGAGTAAACCTNTGATAAGTTTGAGCAGTATGGACGATTGTGTTTGGTTGTGAAATTGCTTTTAATGAAGATGTTCTCGAGTAAACCTGACGTAATGAAGTAAAATATTACTTACTTTATT
Organism: Clitarchus hookeri; assembly: GCA_002778355.1. Classification (NCBI taxonomy): domain Eukaryota; kingdom Metazoa; phylum Arthropoda; class Insecta; order Phasmatodea; family Phasmatidae; genus Clitarchus; species Clitarchus hookeri. Next base: position 27,295 of record NQII01011124.1, read on the forward strand.
TCTTGCGAAGTTCCGCTGTTACTTCTACAAATCTCAAACGAGGAGAGAACTCTTGGCTTTTCAAATCAATCGAGTTTCGCTGCCTAGTAACAAAAGTCGGGAGCTCAATTGTTAAGGCATTTTGTTTATAAACAATGGACACAAATACTGAAACAATTTATTACGGCAAGGAATTCTTATTTCCAAAATATTTCTAAAACACGTTTCAATTTTTTTTGTTTATTTTCGTATTGNTTATTACGGCAAGGAATTCTTATTTCCAAAATATTTCTAAAACACGTTTCAATTTTTTTTGTTTATTTTCGTATTGCAGCTTTTTTTGGACATTTGCCTGATTTCTTTAAAAAATCTGATTAAGAAAGTGGGTTTTTTTAAGATACAGAAAAATGTTTAGTTAACACACATTCAAACACTTTGTTTCAAGCTCGACTTTTTTGTCATAAACGCCATACTTACTTTGCTTCGGTATCCTGTATTTAAGCTTTCTTGTACGGTAGCTGAAATATTTAGAAGGACGCGCAATTGAGACCACGATAAGAAGCTATTAATGCTGCATATTGGAACACAAATCATTTGAATTACTGTTAAAAGTTTTTAAAAATAATCTTACTGAAATTATTATTTTATACGATCCTTTTATATAGGTGGAACCGCCAAATTATCTAATTCTACATGCGAAAACGATATAAGTTTGTAAAATTTGCTCAGTGATCGGACAATGAAAGTCGACATTAAACAGACGTAAATATTAAGAATAATGTATTATCCACATTTCAGTTTCACATATAAGGCTAACTTTCGAGAATGAATAAAAAATAAGTTTTTTGCCACATCGAACTTACCGCAATTAAAATAACGGAGAACACCATTATCCAATTATGGCACCAAATAAAACATTTATAAATATAGCTAGTAAAGAGAGTTTTTATTAAGAATTTGGCAAAGAATATATTGAATGTGAAATAACAGCAGTGGTATGGCTGGATGAAATACAAAAATTATATTTTAAACATTTTAAAATTTATAATACATTAAATGTAGCCAGTTCGTGGTCGTTCATTACTAAATAAATATAAGCAAGGTAAATAAAGTATATAATAATTTGTGAGTAAATATTAAAATAAATTTTCGCTGCCACAATCTCATAAAACACCCTTATTAAACGCTGATATGGTATGTAATTGGCCATGAATGTCATTAATAAGGATGAAATAGGATGAATAATATATTTGTTAAAACAGTCACACCATGCAAAAGCTCGAGTTTATCTACGAATCAGTCTGGTCAAAGTGAATGCTGTGAGTCTTAAACTGTAATTCTCTCATTCCTCTGTGCCAGAAGGAAAAAGCATCATGAAGTCTGTGAACGTCAAACGGATAGAATTAAGAGAATGACATTCCGTGATAGCAATTTCTGGTTAACCTTATCTACCGGAATAATCGAAAATATCATGTAATTGTCATAAGATTACATTATAATATTTACCAGCTGCTTTAACTTTGAAACTTTAATTTTAGTATTGAAAGCTCTTTGTTACCATTTATTAATTATTTGATGAACGTTATTATTGATTTGCATATGTTAATATAAAGAATACAAATATAATGTTTAATAACATAATTTCGGTGGTGGTGAATAGAAATAAAATTTTAATTCAATAGAAATAATGATATTGTTTGACATTAAATTCTCCGTTACAGAAGCACTGTATTTTTATATGAATATTTATTAATATGGTAGAAGCATTAGTTTCCATAACATTTCAATGCGAAAAATTCTGGATAACTCTGTGGTATACAGTTGGGATCGAAAATAAATTATTATAATGAAGGAAAATATATAACTCAAGTTGCCTTTGTTCTCGATTGTCAGTAACTGAATCACCATATAAAATTTTATTGTCAAGTGATAAATAATGAAAAATAAATCTCAAAGTGGATTTCTTAAAGGGCAATACACTTAAATGCAAAGTAATAATAAAATGAAAATAATTTTTTTATAACTGTTCAGGGAGGATTCTCGCTTTAAATACATTGTTTGTAAATTGGATTGTATTTGCTTTTCTATCAGATATTTCAAACACGCTGTTCATATAACAAACAATTACATGGTTTTGGCCTCGGGGGCTGTGCGCTTATGAGCGCTGCCTACAATGAATTTAAAAAAGAGAAATAAATTTAAATAAGGTTCATCTTAATGTATTTATTTAAAGACAATTATTTCGAAAATAAATTATTCTACGCGATATTTCTTATTGAGAACTGGCAAACACTATCACCACCCTCCCCCTGTTCCAACACCATCTCCACCATCCCCAACCCCCCTTCCCCTTCATAACCACAACGCTGCTAGTACAACGTGATATACTGCAGCACGTGAGCGATGAATACTAAACTTTAACTGTGGTATACAAGAACTACAAGACACGTAGACTTCAAGTAAACATCTAGATAATGAAGGCCTCGCCCCTTGTGCACGTACAACACCTCGCCTGGTGCTACGTGTGTTTCACAGTCGACGACATACAACCGGCGAAACAGATGGACCTGAGATTTAAATAAGAAGGCCTAAATGCATCATTCACTCGACATATCCGCCTGGCAGTCCCCTTCTCTAACACTACTCGGAGCGACGGTTACCAACCTTGTTCTCTCTNTTCACTCGACATATCCGCCTGGCAGTCCCCTTCTCTAACACTACTCGGAGCGACGGTTACCAACCTTGTTCTCTCTAAACCTAGAGGCTTGCTTTCTGCAGTGACCAGGCTGTATGCCCCATACCTCGATTAACGTGGTTCAATTCCCGATGGGCCGCACCAGATGTGCATACGCGATAAACATGGAGGAGTTTTTCGTTCGTTGACGAGTTTCCACTTTGTACTTCCTCTTCTCCCACAGATACATTTCGTTGCAATTCCGGGAAAATGTTCCACGCTATCCGCTGTCTGCCGAACACGCGTCATTTCTTGGTATTTGGTTTCCTTAAGGTCTCAACAACTCTCTGTACCTGAACGTGCGCTTGCATAACCTACAGAATCCGCTCCAGGAGGGAGGAGGGGATAAACAATGATAAGAGCCAGTGCATGGCGTTTCTATATATAATATTTCCAACACATTGCTGGCCATGGCCTGCTTCAATTACTGCACATTTTAATGCAGGATCAAGCTGTGAACAATTGTAATAGCTTTAAGACNTTCAATTACTGCACATTTTAATGCAGGATCAAGCTGTGAACAATTGTAATAGCTTTAAGACGGTGATTTATAAATACTTGGTGGACAAGACTCGCTTCTTTAATACTGTTTATGATTATAATCATTAGTAATTTCCCAATGGAAGTAAAATTAAAAAATATGCATTATTCACGTCACTGGCTAAATACATTCTCGAATATATAATGTAAATTTTAACCATAATTGGTGTCAATTTAATGTTTGGCAGGGGATTATGCCCATTCAATTCCAATCTAGTCCATTAACACAAATAGAGAGAAATACTATAAATGTAATTTTTAGGCTGCTAAACAACAAATCCACAAACATATATCCATCATACACCCTCACCTGAAAACGCGCCCATGCACACACACGTACAGAACACATACTTCAAGACTCCAAANATATCCATCATACACCCTCACCTGAAAACGCGCCCATGCACACACACGTACAGAACACATACTTCAAGACTCCAAACTCATTCCCAAGCCAGATATAAGCTGATTTTGGTAATCCTAAAGGAAAAGGGATTGAAAAGACCGTCT
>NQII01011125.1:0-19016 GCA_002778355.1 Clitarchus hookeri
TCTAAATGCTACTGGCAATATTATATATCTCTAATCATTAAAATGGCTTTATAAAGGAGTGAGTAGAAAATACAAAGTAGATCCATAGCAAAATTGCTGTGATTTTATTTACTACGTGCATTTACACCTGAGTTACTCACCAGCTTGTACATGATGGCGGTAGGCTGTTTATTCTTCCTAGGAAGTATCTGGCTGCAGAAGCTGACTGAGGTGGTTTGCGTGTTCCAAGCTCTGCGTGCGCTGTATATATACTCGTCTTCTGCCGCAGATATACGCCGGTAGAGAACGCCGCTGGACTCAGTCGAGGGCGGGGCAGGCATGCAGCCACTTCACGGTCGCCGGTGAAGGGGTTGTAGCTATTCCTGCGTCCACGAGACACGCCCTACACACGTCGCCGGACGGGGCGAAAGTAACCGCGTATGGAAACAAAGCTTCCTGGCGCTTGCGCACGTGTTATAATGGCGTGCGTTTTACGTCAAGGACTTCTCTAGCTGCCCGAGGTCGTTGCTGGAGCTAAGCAGGAAGAGAAAATACNGATGCCATGGCCGATGATGCCGGCGGAAGCGGCGGCGACCAGCACAGACAGGATCACCTGCAAAGTGGAAGATGCTCTTTGAAGGCCAGTTCACAACACTGACTGAAGATGAGGCACAGGCTGTTCACGGTAAAATGAACACTTTTTAAAGCCCTGCTTAAGATATACTTGTCTGCGCGTCGCGTATCCTTCCACCACATGTAAAACTAGCATTGCCGTGGGTCTCATCAATTTATTTATGTGTCGGTCAAGTAAAACTCTAGAATTTTTATAAAAGTAAATATTTTAGAAACGTGCTGATTCTTACACTTATATGCATAAAAAACAGAAAACAAAAGAAAAAAAGTATTCGCACATGTTATCCTACCACTTTCAATACAACGTTAAGAAATGGCTCTCCATCATTACTAACGTTACTGGCTGCATGCCAGTCAGTGTACCAATTTAAAATATGTACTGCTTATTCATACCAGACATTTGTATTAGCATATTTTTTTTAAGTAGACAATATCGGATTATCTACATATCTGTAGTTTTGAGTGTGTTTGTTCTTTTAAAACTCTCTAATTTCAATTAGGATTTCATAATACTAGAAATGCTGTCTCTAAGAGGTGCAATCGAATTTTGTTACATTCTACAGCATGAAATACTTATTTTCACAATGATACACCTTTACATTTTTTTGTGAGATAAGTTATATGTCAAGAACTACACAACGTATTTAAGGCAAATATTTTTATGATGGCAGTACACAAAATGACTTTAACATATTAACAAAAAATTTCATGCATGCACAGTTTAGGAAGACAGCGTACATGAAAATTATCCTTACAACACGGAAGTTCATTTAAATTGGTTCCCATAAAGTTTAGTTAGAGACTGCCGTGGAAAGAGCTTTTCCTGTATGCGGGTAACTTATATATTTTACGGCAGCATGCCCTACTACAACATAACTTCCTTCCGATACAAACCAAAAACTTGGCACTTTGAGAGTTCTTCATAAGAACGTCACATTCAGTTATTAAGAAAGTATTTCACCCACCATTTTGGAAAAACGTTTTCTTGAAATCATTAAACACATGCCCTATTTCAACATTCAAAAATGTCCAAATAATTCTCAGAAAATNAAAAACGTTTTCTTGAAATCATTAAACACATGCCCTATTTCAACATTCAAAAATGTCCAAATAATTCTCAGAAAATTTGCTATAAAAGTAGAACTAATAAAGGCACGAAAAACTTAGTAATATATTTTAGATAACAAGTTTTTTTTTAATGACTGTCCTAATATACGCCCGTGTGTTAGACACCGGGAAGCATTACACAGATTTTAGTTAGTCCTTGCTAATATCTAATGAGAGTTGAAACTATCCGTCTATTTGTTATTACAAATCGTACCTGAGTAATATTTTAAGTGAACTTCAACGAATTCCGTTTACGAGTTTTATTAACTCAGCGTAAGAAGCTTGATGGTTTTTTAGAGAGTATTGTCAAAAATTAATGGTATCTAAATGCTACTGGCAATATTATATATCTCTAATCATTAAAATGGCTTTATAAAGGAGTGAGTAGAAAATACAAAGTAGATCCATAGCAAAATTGCTGTGATTTTATTTACTACGTGCATTTACACCTGAGTTACTCACCAGCTTGTACATGATGGCGGTAGGCTGTTTATTCTTCCTAGGAAGTATCTGGCTGCAGAAGCTGACTGAGGTGGTTTGCGTGTTCCAAGCTCTGCGTGCGCTGTATATATACTCGTCTTCTGCCGCAGATATACGCCGGTAGAGAACGCCGCTGGACTCAGTCGAGGGCGGGGCAGGCATGCAGCCACTTCACGGTCGCCGGTGAAGGGGTTGTAGCTATTCCTGCGTCCACGAGACACGCCCTACACACGTCGCCGGACGGGGCGAAAGTAACCGCGTATGGAAACAAAGCTTCCTGGCGCTTGCGCACGTGTTATAATGGCGTGCGTTTTACGTCAAGGACTTCTCTAGCTGCCCGAGGTCGTTGCTGGAGCTAAGCAGGAAGAGAAAATATTTTATATCTACCGCTGCAATGCTCAAGTCTACGAGAAACACAGATCAAGGCTCTATAGCAGGTTTTCAAACAATTAACGGATTTAGAATATTTTTTTAAATATTTTTTTTTGCCAGCAACTGTATATGGTTATATGTAAGGATTAAATTGTATACCTACGAAAAATTTGACAATGAAATATGAAAAGCAGTTATGTGTGGACGTTTTTATTGAAAGTGTAGAGTTCATAGTTGGTGGGAATTTTTTTTTGTTGTGTTTATACACAGCAAGCAATAACTGGTGTAATGATAACATGTTATAGTTACATACTTAAAAGCTAATAAAACCAAGACAATTATATTTATCGGAATGAAGAATACATATTAGAACAAACGATAGAAAAATCTATATAATGAATATTTATAATGTTTCACAGACGATTTATTTAATATCACCACGTACGATAATTCATAATTACATAATATTGTACCAATAATTTTTGTAGAAAAAGTGTAATAGTACTCACGATAAAGCTACCGTAAAGCTTAATGAAACAAAAATTTCAACGCGATATGTCTTAAAATATTTTTTTTCGCGTCACGCATATACCAGAAGCAAATAAAATACGTCACGCCATCATAAAGTAATCGACGGTGTTGGACGATACATGCATGTTGGTAGTTGAAGAGCAACACAGAAAATAGTGGAGCAATGGTTAAAACAATTATAAGAATACACTCTTTATATCTTGTAAATGCAATTAGTATAATCAGGAGAGTAATAACAAGTCCGTCTTCTTGGAGCCCAAGTGATGTTGCAGTATAATGAAAGAAATACGCGTTGTTATAGGAAAATAAGGATCCTAATTTGTATATCCGTGAAGAAAATAGCATACCTAAAACACATATTTCTCACTGGTGTGATACAAACCGGGAATATGCGTATTTAGGACAGACGACTGCATCTAACTTTCCGTTAATAAAATAACAGCAACATAATTAAACGCTGCATGACAGAAACACTGCACGTTACGTCAATGCTTTATGCGCTGAGGTGATACCTTATCATATGCGTGGCGAGTTTCACCCTTAGCACTTCGTTGGATTTTGTGTTCTACAAAACCAACCTAAAGTTAGAGAAGACCTTTAGTACCAATTAAGGACAGTCGAATAGTTTCAGGTTAAGGAGTTGTACCAGCATTTGCACTGGAGAAAAAGTACGGCTATATGAAATAAATTTCTACTCGGAGCTTTCCAGATGCTGTCAATAGAGGAAAACTCGTCCAGACGGTTTGTTGGTAGTATTTGAATATATCAAAGTAGACAGCACCGCTAAACAGAAACAGGTATTTTATTCCTGCCTACGATTGTATATGCAACCACGATTAGAGGTTCCCTTTGGCGTATTACGGGTACAACGTTTGAGAGGTAACTGCACATGAAAATTTAAGTGTTAAAAATATGCATGACTTGAGAAATAAATTGATATTTTATAAAGTTGTTCACCCTCTCATGCAGCTAGCTATTTTTTTAATTTAGAAAAACGTGAAATGCTATAAGTGAAAAATAAATAGTGTGTTCTACTTCTTGTAAAATAATGTAATTTTCCTCTGAGATCTTTATTAACATTCTCTTTATTAACTGTTGAGCCTATGGGTGTTAACCGGATTTTCAAGGTGTATTACCCATCACTGTATCCGATTGTAGATTGAAGTTGCCTTGTTGTAACACACTCACAGAATCCATTTGCGAAAATACAACCTCCACATTAGTGTCGCCTTGATCAAGGCCAACGCATTTTACTTTTCTATTTCCGAAAATACACAACTCCTTTAACATTCGTTTCAGCTCAAAAATCCTATATGCTTTCTACATAATTTTCCACACAGAAGCACCTCCAAAAAGTTATGTAACACTCTTAAGGGAATACTTTGTACACTTACTACAGCATAACACTCTTATTTTTACTGCAAAGTAAACAGTTACTTCTACATAGCAACGTTCAGCTTTATCTGGTTTGCTTCTGTAGTAACTTAAATATAATTACATACGGAACATCCTGATATAAATATTTATGTTTATTTGCTGAAACAATAAAAATAATTTAAGTATTCAAAGTGTGATAATTGTTTTATTTATTATATCAGTTTACCTAAAATTGGGTTTATTAACCACGAAAGAAACACGTTTACTCATTCCATTCGGTCGATGCTGCGAACTAGGGATAATAACAGCACAACCACGCTCTTTAAGTTTAATTTAAGGTTTCTCAGTTGTTTTCTCCTTTATGATTGCAATATTGCACTTGCCTGAATGTGGTTTTTTAGCTCACATGATTTCTGCGAGGTTGCTAAATGTAAATACGTAAAATAATTTACCTACGTCAACTTCCTATCTTGATAAGCTACCAGTGATGCCTACGCTAAATAAATGTACGGGATTGTGCCTAAAGCGTTAAAAGGAACTGGAAAATGATTTCCTATTTTGAAAATTGTTTTCCCATGAAGCAAAATTCTGGCGGAGAATTGTCTAATATATACATCCATGTATATTTACATATTGCAATAATATTTTAAAGTTAATTTTCCTTGCTAAACCCATTTGTATTTATTTCGATTGTTTTATGATTTCGGCTCGTCTTTTCCGTTTGACTGAGTTGTATATATATATTTCCCATTTTTTGATTTAATATAGCACTACCGAACCCGCCCGGCTTCGCCCGGTAACAATTTTGTTTTTACAGCGATATTTTGAAAGACACAAATGGTTACTGTGGGTCATCCTAAAATATAAACATATGCTATTACGAACTTTTCTGTAGGCCGTTTTGAGAGCTACAATTCTGTAGCTCATGAATTTGATGCATGTCTTATGATTTAATCAGTGCAAGCCATGTAGGCGCCATAAAAGCGGGTTTTCATGACTTGATTACAAACTGTTCGACAGTTATCTACTATCCTTTCTTTAGATATACATGTATTATACACCAGAACCTTCCTTAAGAAATTCTCTAAATGATGTTGAAAACTGCATCAAAATATATCATGTAGTTTAGACGTACTAAGTGAATACACAGACAGACGTGGATAAGCGACTACGTGTTATACTATTTAGAGATATAAAAATAATTTGTTAAACCCAATAATTTTACTAAATAAAAAAGGGCAGCATATGTCTTAAAAATAAACTGAATTTCATTTGTGGTTTTCGTTTTATTCATTAATCATAATTTAACACAATATTTTAAAAAGTTTAACACTATTTGAATTGATTTTGGTAGAAACACTCTTTGTGTTTCAAGTGGAAACATTCATTTGTATTTCAAGTATGTTATATATATCGTGTCATTGTCACGTTTAATGGCATGTAGAAAGTTTTTATATATATTTTTGTGGTACTCATTTTTAATTATGAAATAAATGTCTACAAATAAAGAATATATAATTAACAATGTTAATTTGATAAATGTGTTGTGGTTACACTTCCCGGGTCTAAAATATATAAGACTGCAGGTAATGTGGGGGACATATTCTATACAATACCTCAGTCGCTACAACTAGGAGCGTCTGTAAGCAAATTGGGGGGGGGGGTGGCTACTGGGAATATGGGTGTCATAATGACCTACTTATTCAACAACTATCCTTGGTAAGTTTAATGTAAAACCCCTCATTCAAATAGTATTAGAGGTTAGTTTGAAATGCAAAAACACACATTCACACACTGTCCTAGGTTAGTTAGCTTGTTAGGTTGGGATATTACAGTGTGTTACTAAATTAGACCGACAAACTTCGGATGCAGGTTAATCACGAAAATAGAGGGTGAAATCATATATACGACCTATGGTCTTAAGTGAATCCAAAGGGCGGTACACATATTTGAATTTGGACCTGAAGCACTAGTTTATTAAAACTGCTGGAGATGGAACATTGAATGTCTTGATAATGTTAAAAGTTAATTGTGAAATGCGGGTTAATAATCCATCTTTTAAATTCCAAGTAAGTCGAAATAAGGGCAGTAACGGTTATTATTTCCAAGAAATAATTTGACGACAGTGACAAACAGGTGTTGTGGTGTTTACAGGTATTTCTTGCGCTACACATCATCCAGACACTCAATGCCCACCTTAAAAATGTTTTCCCATATTTCTAACAAACTAGTTTTTCAAATCGAACTTCAAGGACGTGTAACAGCCCTTAAGATTCATTTTCGACCCAGAGTCGTTTAAAAGTATTCACCTTCTTTTTCCACGATAAACCTGCAACCGAAGTTGTTTTTAGGTTCAATTCAAATAGAACCTGTATTTAAAACAAATGATGGATGAAAATGCACATGAGTTGTAATTATGACCTCCAACACACTCATGCGCTGTAAACACGTCCTCGAAGAAACACAAACACTAATCAATATAAACTGCATTTTACGATCACAGTTTTGGCCACTTTCTGTAGTTCTCTTGGCTCATTTCTTATATTGTCGTACTTCATCAAATCCTGCCTATACAAATACATGTACAAGCCTTACTGTGAAGTAATGGTGACGTGCAAAAGACAGTTTTAAATTCGTAACCATAAATATACACGCCCTAATTTCGGTAAACCATATGTAAATAGTCGTACAGGAAGTGTAGACCCAAGTATTTTTTACTATAGAGAAAAATAATTTTGTAAGTAATCATGTATTTATAGCTACATGCTTCCTCCATTTTTCTCTGCTTATTGAAGTTAGCCATGGAAATCACAAATATTTAGATTCTTCGTGGAACTTTAAAAAAATCACACGAAAAAAGTTTTAGCTTATGAAAATCAAATTAAATAAATAAATCGTAGAATGGTATTTCTATGCAAAAAGATTTCTGCAAAAGCCAAGCGTAAATCTGGCTTAATAAAAAAAGTTATCGTATTTTTGGAACCCATTCCTTTAATAGGAAATTTCGCTGAGTTTGAGGTTTTCATATATGATGGTATTTAAAATATAATTTACACTCGATCAATTTCTGTTTTATTTTGAATTTCAACACCACTTACATCCAAAATCGTGTAATTTGTTGCTGGGTTGCGCACAGGAGGCGGGTAATAGACATAGTAATTTTTAATAACTCGTGTTTAGTCAATATACGCACTATAATAAAATCTTAATGCCAAATATGAACGTTTGTATTAAAGTAATTGCATAAAATGTGGCCACTCATATGTGGTATTAATATTCCGTACTATTTATTTGAGCATAAATTCGTTGTTTCCAAAAGTATTAGAAACTGAAAGTGTAGGAGAAACATTCTGTCTACAGTTTCTGTAAATCACGAAGGGAAATAAATGCTTGACAACTCTGCAATTAGAGTATATATATATATATATACATATATATGTATATATACACATTTACGTTACAATTAAATAAATGCCTATAATTTAAAACTTTTGTTTTTTCTTTTATTTGTTGTATAACGTGTTTATGTTTATATATTAAACACACACATATTTGTTTTATGAAAAAAATATGTGAAACCACACCATATTTGCTGATCTGTTATTCTTTAAATTACAGAAAGGTTTATTAATTTCAGTTTCATTTATACTGCATATATGCTATTTTATGTGAAAAGTAATTCATTATATACTGATTATTCCGACATACTAACAAGAGTAGGAGTGATTTGGTTGTTGTTTTAAAATAATGTATGGAAAATTATCTATTTTGTTTTGATCTTGCTCCCACAAAAACGCGATGATGACCTAATACGTCATGTTTGTCTCACTTCGCTGGACGCAGACCGGTTTTTTAAATAAGCACTCCTTTTACAGCGGCACGCCTCTTGGGGTTCGAAGACACGTAATTGCTTGAAACCATGGGACGTCGAATAATAACATAATTTTTTGTATCAGAAAATAAAGATGCATACGTAGTTGAAGCCTTTTAGTTGCTTGCTGCTCCATATAACGATTTAGTCCACAGAGTAATTCCGAACAACGCCTTTGGTGTATGTTTTATTGAGAAAACAGTTTTACTTTGTCCAAAAAATACTTCTTTGAATATTGCTCAATTATGTGTTGATGTAACAAAATCTGATGACCAACTAAACCGATTTTTTGCATCTAGCCACATTTGGAGTTCAATCAAGTTAATACATTTTTTATGAAAAAATCCTCCTTCAACAAATTTCGGTGGAATATTTTTTTTTGTTTTGTTGTCAATATTTTTGGAAATATAATCTGGCAGAAAATTTATTTTTTCATCATAAATTTTAAATATTATTTAGAAAAAATTTGGAAACATCAAACATCTTTCCATTTACACTTATTTGTACAGTTCGTGGAAGAAAATCTTCAGTAGTTTTTTAACTACTGTTGCTTTTTTTACTCGATTGACTACTTTTCGTGAACAAATAAAGCTAAAAATTCTGGGAGGTCAGGATTTACGGCAAAATATGGGTGGAGGAACATTTCTGGAGTTTGGTGGATTACATGACTAACACGCGAGTGTCAGTTAACTACTGGCTCTTAAGGACTGTAGGTTTACTTAGGAAATTAAGTAATATCTCTAATAAGTACGTAAATGGGAAGGCGGATATCAAAGAACGTTATCTGTATTCACAACTGAATGTCATACTAACTACTTGAGATACGTCTTATTTATAGTATTAAATAATAATATTTATAACAAAGTTGGTGAGTAATCTTAATCGCTGGAGTAAACATGCTGTAAGTCATAAAATGTTGCAAATCTTATTTAGTAGTTTTTTTATGGTAGATAGTCCCGTGTNATATATATATATATATATATATATATATATATATATATATGTGTGTGTGTGTGTGTGTGTGTGTGTGCCTGTATGGTGGTCTATGTAATCGAATTCATCCCAAAAATTAACGGTTAACATATATTTTTTTATACATAGTCAGGCCCTTTTTTCTCTCTGCCAAAATAACTAGTGGTGCATAATGACAACTCAAGTACTAGCTACTAATTACAGAATAAACATGATTTTAGAGATCTCTAACGACCTATACGAAAATATGTCATGGTGAATTACTTCAAAGTATTTTTCAGCCCCTAGGTCTCTTTAATTTGCAGTTAAACACCATGTCACTGTGTTGCACCTACAATACACGTTGGCTTCGAAGCGACAACTAGCACTTTAACTTTTCCACGCGCCAAAATTGGGTACTACCAATCGGCATCTTCATAAAACTGATTTTAAACTTTCTTTCTTAATCAAAATAATATTATTGTTTCAAAATTACTATTAATTCAGAAAATAAAATCTTACATACAAGATTTTGCATACTTCAATGTCAACAGATTGTTTTTGTGACTGAACAATTTGGCGTAATATATATCTTTATTTTCAATCCAGCAAGGAAAAATATTTCATTTATTTGCCCACTATATTTTATATAGTTGTTTTGTTTAACTATTACTGCATTTATTAATGGACAAATTTATACTGCGTGAGTTTAATTAGCACGAGATAAGTTTTACTTATACAACATGCACAAAACCATTGTGAAGGGTTTTAAATAAGTTACTTGAGGTGGGCATGGCGTAAGTAAAATATTATGTCTAGAACCCACAGTTGTAGGTGAATGCTGTGATTGTGTCAGGCCGGTCCAAGTATGCAATATATGAAAATTATTCGTAATTCATTGCACGACGTCCGAATTGTATACGTCGTGGTCAGGCCTTCGAACAGAAGACCAGCCAAACTAGGTTGAGGTTTAACGTCTCGTCGACAGCGAGGTAATTCGAGACGAAACAAGCTGCTCAGAGGAAAAGGGACGGGGAAGAAATCTGCCGTGGACTGTAATGAAGAACCATCCGAACATTCGCTTGAAGTGATTTCGGGAAACTATGAATAACCGTAAACAGGTTGGACAGGAAGGGAATCTAGCCCGCGTCCTCCCGGATGCGAGTCCGAAGGATCGCAACGCAGTGTGGAATTTTGGACGTGATTATGTAAAGAACACGTTACGAAACACATTGCAACTCCTGCAAGTCTGAGTGTTCGTGTTCTCAAGATAAACTCGACAAGAAGTCTCTATTGTTTGATTTGTTAACTGCAGGCAGGAGAATTATATCAGCCTTGAGCTTCACGTGAAATATTTGAAGAATATTAATGTATTTACTAAAAATATGTTGCTTACAACGCTTCTTTTGCAGTATATCTTTTTTCAATTGTCAATTTTTTTTTATTTGTGCACTTACCTGTTTTATTAAAACAATGAACCTCCTATTATGATCGCGTATTTTTGTGAGAACTCTTTTAAAACCTGTTAAAATCTTTAAAAATTTCCTAATGCATAAATATTAAATTAAGAATTTTTAAATTTTTGAAACAAAACTACATGTGACTATTTGGTTAGGCAGGAGCTGGAGTTATAAAATTGCAGAGGATAGTTAAAATATTGTTGGTTTCAAACCATATATTATTTCAGCCCATTGTGTGTGTTTCCATTGCTACATGTAAAAATCGCCTTTCTCATGGCTCAGCAACTAATAAGCACATGTCTATAGAGTGACATAAATATCACTCAAGAACTAACTCTAATTCTAAATGCTATAAAACATACAAACACATTTCAGGGACAACCAACATTTAAAATGTATTTTTAATAACACTCTCATACCCGCAGTTTACATTAATGTCTGCCAAGATTACAGATATACTCGAGTCCGTATACTCAAGGAAATTTATATTAATTTTAATCTTCTGAGTATGTCCCCAACATTGCCTCACGATTAGCCTATTAAACTGTTAAAACCACATGTTCAAACAGTGATGTGGATGTTTGTTTTCCAAAATGTATAATTTTATAAGAAAAAATTATAGCGTAACTGGAACTGTACACTAGTTGTGTTAAAAATTGGTAAGAGTCAATGTGCTAACATTTCAAACTATAAGTATGAGTTAATCTTAGTCAAATCCATGTGGTTTTTGACAGTTGTAGAAGCAAAAGAGTAGCTGAGTATTAGAGTTATGAAGGTGGTATCGTGCAGCTGGCATGCGCACTCTACATCACATAGCCTCTTTCCTCTAATGTTTCAATGTTCACGTTATAAGTTACGTGTAAGGTTACGTATTTTCTGAAGGTAATTTCAGTTGTGTTCAACAAACCATGAACTCCCAAATACCATGGAAAAGTNGTAAGGTTACGTATTTTCTGAAGGTAATTTCAGTTGTGTTCAACAAACCATGAACTCCCAAATACCATGGAAAAGTTGTATAAAATTAAGAGTATGTATTGTTTATATATCATTTATTGGATATCAGTGTGTAGCAAGGCGGTGGTGGTGGATGTTGAGAGGAGCTCAGCCATGGATTCCGTGGGCTGCCACCACAGCGGCTCCGTGCGGGACGGCGAGCGCAGGAGCTCTGTACACGCTGGTGTAGGAGGTTGCCAGGGGGGCGGCGTGCACGGCGGGGGCNAAATATGTAGGCTTAGTTGTACACGAGGGGAGGCTGACATCGCGTCCGATTACAAGTGCTGCTAAGTACTGACACTTCAAAGACGTGTTTTTTTTCAGAACAGTAACTCACTGAGGAGAGGGTTTGTTGAATAAAACTAAGTTCGTTTGGCCCATTCAATGTAGTTGTTTGTTTAGGAGGAATTACATATTTTGCTGCTGAAACCAAATTATTCTGTTATTCTCATTTGGTTGTCTGAAACTTATAAGATTTTGTTAGTGAAACTAAAGATTTGTATGGATATACATAGATACTACAGTTATCATAAAAAGATTGGAAACACGACCAAGTTTCGAACATAGAAAACCTTAACACTACGCCTTAGCAATTTAGTCTAAAGAGACTGCTAATTAAATAGCAATGATTTTTGAAAATGCGTATTATTTGCATACAGGATATGTATGTAATTAAAATTTTCAAGTTTTAACCTTTACGTTCTGGTTTTTTTGTCAAAATTAATTCTTTGGGATAGTTTATACAATTATTAAGCATCAATAAATGCACTAACAAACACTGCTACTATCTTAATTGTACGAAAATTACAAAAAAAAACTACCGAGTTTTATTCTATAACGAAGGCAAACCTGTTTACCTTACAGAAAACCTAATAAATGCCAGTACTGGATCAAGGTGATATTGTTGCTACCACAAATTCTGTAATAAACATATCACTGTTCCAACTTACAGCAAACCTCGTGCTTATTCATTCCAAGAAAAGTATTAATTTGACTCTACCTTTATACATATACTATTTCTAGTGACCAAAACCATTAGTTGGAAGTAACTGTGAAATATTTGTGTGCTAAACACATTTAAGTGATAATTTATAGCAGCAGCGCCAGTAGTTTAGTCCACTCGCGGNTTTAAGTGATAATTTATAGCAGCAGCGCCAGTAGTTTAGTCCACTCGCGGTTACTTCCAACTTTTCTGAAGCTCTACTTAAGTTCTACTTTCAGAATATTCCTCCGCCTCATTCAAAAAAAGGAATAAGCAAGTGTAGAATAACAAGTATTTATTACTGGACATTACCAACACACCTATTTACTCTCTTTATTTTTTCTCTTTTTTTGTCAATAAAAATTTCAAATTAAACTATATAATTTATAGATAAAATGTAAGTAAAAGTTCAATTTAATAAAAATTAGATACTTTATGTCAACAGAAGTATAAAACTATTGTGACACATAACATATTTAGGAAACAACCAAACACGTTATACATGGGGTGATTTTTCAAAGATTTTATTGAAAAAATATAAAGAAACCGCTAATAAACTATAGCAAACTTTAGCGATGGTAGAAACACCTATAGCACGCGAACGACAGAGAGGCCGAGCCAAGCTTATTTGAAAAAATTAAACTTTCTAGATTTCCCAAAAAATATTTATATTAATAACAAAATTAACAATTTAATGAGTATTGAAGTCACGGAACGTATACCTTTCGTTTTATGTTGTACCTTAGAAAACAATGAATGAAACAAACACAGCAGTTGTATCAAAATTACTCACCAGCTTGTACATGATGGTTGTTTGGGGTAGAATGTCTCGCTGCAGCAGCTGACTGAGGTGGTTGTCTTGCTGGAGCACCACCCGACCTATATATATACACGTCTGGGTTAACCTGTGAGCCCGCAAGTGAATGTCGCAGATATCTCAAGGGCGTGGTAGCCAATTCATGGCCGTTTGTGACAAAGGTTTTTCTGGTATTCATTTAAATTCAATGCTGGTCTTTCACGCGAGTCCGACTTGGGAGAGAAGGGGTGTTACCATGGATATGAACAAAAGGCGTTGTCTGCTTGTTTGTTTTTAACCTTCAAATAGTGACTTAAGTCCTTCAAAATATTCAAACGAACATTAAATGTTGATGACCAGTTGGAAACACGTAAGAAAACTTGGACGCATTTAAACGACCTGCACCAGTTGCTTTAAGTATATTGAGAAAATGCCTTTGTAATCTACCGAGCCGTGCAGACTCTGGAAAACCGAAAACCGAACCTTCTTATATATGTGTGTTTTAATTCTTCTTAGAAGGAGAACATACTGATGACTTTTCTACCTGCTAAAGATATATTATTTATTAATTGATGAGGTATTTTGAGTACCCCTCAAACGGCGACAAGGCCTTGGCAGGAGACCACTAAAAATTAAAGAAATTGGGAAGGAACTATCCAGGACTTGTATTATTAAGGAACCATTCCAGAATTTACTCGGAGTGAGTTCGGAAAACCCTGGAAAACCGAAACTAGGATGGCTAGACTTGGAATCGTACCCGTGCCTTCCTAGATTCAAGTACACTATTATACCACTGTACCAGGTCTCTCTCTCTTGATTACATTCCATTTGTTGTACACCTGGAATTATTATTGTATTTGATTTTGGAGCCTTAAATAGAAGCTTCGTTGTTTTTGACCCCGAGAAATTATAGGCTGTTTATTGCATTTCCTACAAAATGTAGGCAATTTGTGTTGAATTACATCTTGTCACTTTTTCTGATGTATTATAGGGTTGTCGCTGGTATTCCCACCCTTAAAAAATAGGAGGATTCTACCCACTGAAAATAAATGCCGATTTAAATTATGCAAAACACAGGTGTAATCGAAAAAAAAGTAGATCTTTTCACACTAATACTTCGTAGAGCACGAGGATTTGTGACGGTATAAGTAATAACCAGCCGCTAACCCACATAAAATTAGTGTATGCATCAACGGTCGAATAAATGTCATACACTGTTTTTGGCCGGTGGCCGTCATACATTCGCCACTTGAATGCAGAAATTTTCAAACTGGGTGAAGAGCATATAGTTCATTCATGGTTGCTTTCAACTTTTCAGAAGCCCTGCTTAAGTTCTGCTTTCAGGCCGTTCCTTCTCACACAAACAAAGCTTAACCATGTCTATTAAATTACAGCAAAGCGACAACGCACCATATTATTTCAAACTAATTGTAATCATATTTTTCAATACAACCATTCTTTACTAGGCACTACCAAAGCAACCATTTTTTTCTCAAATTTAATTAATATTAATTATGAACGAAATATTATAGCGCATTGATAACGTAAACTTAAATAAAAGTATAATTTAATCAGAAATAAAATCATTTTAAAATAACAGAATTATAAAACGCAAGTGATACATGATAAATTTGAAAAATAATCCAACATGATGTTCATAGGATGATATTTTAAAGCTTACGTACGGAAAGTGCGAAGTTACCGTGAGTAGACTACAGCAATATTTGATTAACAGGTTTATGAGGAGACCCGGTGTCCAAGTGTTTAGCTTGGCGGCTTCCCACCACTGGAGTTCTGGTTCGATTCCCGGACTGGGTCATGCCCAGGTTTCCGTGCGATCTCTCGATTCCGTAACTGCTCAATCGCAATTCTCATTCCCTACAGGGTACCCACTGGGACTCACGGGCCCCACAATTCTAAATAGCTGTCGCCCCGTAACTGCACTGGAATTTACTTGTAAATGCGATGGAAAACCTCTTGTGAGGAACCAGCCCTATAGTGTAAGCGCCACAAGTGCTGCCTCCATAGATGCCTGCTCTGTATACAGGCTGTTACAAAAACATTCGGCGTGCATCGGCCAACGCGCAACTGATAATACGGAGACTAGTGTTTTTAGCACGGCAGCTAGGTTGCAACAGGCTGCGCGCGCAGCTACCTCTCCCCACGCCAGCCAAACCCCGCTCCAAGCACATTCACCCGCCAGCAGTTGTGGCGCCCACAGTAGTATATTCGCGGTGTCTTCACACTTTTCGTATCAAACCTTTGAAAAATCACCTCATATATCACGTGTTTGGCGGTTTCCTAAATACGGCATGTATCACAAGCGTTTTATAGTTCTCTTCACATACATGTAATTTACTTTTGGTCAAATTTAAATTGACTTGCGTTTTACCTAGTAGCTACGCAATTTAATTTGTAACATAGAGATTATATTAGTGTTGTTAATAACTAGTAATTAATAGTTTTCATGCAAAATAAATTTTATTAAACCGTGTGTTCACGAAAGCGGTGCGTTGACCTTTAAGTGTAATTTTCTAGACTCCGTTAAGATTTGTTTGCGTGAGGCAGAGGAATTGCATGGAAGCAGAGCTTCAGAAACGTTGCAAGTAACTGTGAATGGACTATAGCAAAAAGGGCCGGGTTGGAGCCTATGTCCTGCCGATAGGCAGTCAGACAGGCTACCGTATGGACGGACAGCAACGCTTTTTCAATACGAAATGAAAACATACAGTTACCCTTATTGGCCGATCTGAGTTATACAAATGCAGAAAACGGCTAGAGTACAGCTGAAGTGCAAATCTCAATATTCCTATGCAAATCTCATTGCGACAGCAAATCATGGAAAATTCAAAAAGTATGTAAACATTTGTTCATTTATACATGCTTTATTTTATCTGTCCTAACAAATTGCTCTGCGATTAATGATAGCACTTGAAGTTATACTTACCTAATCTAAGCAATTGAGTATTATGTTTTACATTCATGAAACGAAATTGTATTTAATTATTTGCTTGGCTAGTATGAAATAAATTTCCGAACTAACTTATTTGCCAATATCTCCGAACTACTTTCTCTCACGCCATTCTTGACATTATAGCGCAAAGAGAGATGTCAGGATATTTAATAAAGTGCACAGTGTTTCAAAAGATACCATACTACATTGTTGTCTATTTGGCTAAATTTTTGTTAGTCTGACGTTCTTCATTTTTTTCTTCTAGTCGGACTCAATTAGGTGGCACATATTAAAATCTTGATAGAAAAGAGTGAATGCTACAAGTTAGAATTTGGTTTAGGACGTAGTTTTTACATGTATCACTGTATTTTTAAAGACCACTCATTGAATGTGTTTGTAAGTGCGGGTAAATTTGAGAACGTTGAAATGTAAAGAAACAATTTTTCTTTACAGCCTTAATTCCTGTTAGTATATATTTTCAAGTCCTGTAGTGGCGAAAAACAAGTTTCTGTTTATGATTATATTTGAACTTCTATTCTTCTACGTTTTTTCTTTTTCTTTTGGGGTGTGCACTACTTAAAGTGCTTAACAAAGACGTGTAAAGATTTTTTTAAAAACATTAATGATATCAGGCCACGTGACTAGTACTTCTTTTGGGCATGCAGTATCTCCTTTGCTAATGGCATCAGGTGTTGCTTTTAGTTAGTTTATTGTAGATCCCAGGTTTTTTTTTNATGGCATCAGGTGTTGCTTTTAGTTAGTTTATTGTAGATCCCAGGTATTATTTTGATGCGCACTCTGAGACAATAAGTGCTACTGTTTTTTATCTCAGCTTCAGAATCACAGAAAGGGTTGTTGACCACTCCCTATTTGGAAAGTGAGCTTCGCATATTTCTGTCAGAGTTCTTAGTTTACTGAATTGTACCCGAATTGCTCTAGGTAAAAAAAATGTGGTCACACTCACCTACATCGCTTACCCATTGTTCGAGAAAAATAATGGTACTGGACGAAGACAGGGGAGGATCTCAACAATACTTCGCGAAATTCATTAAGAGTACTTTCTAAGAGTTTCTTTAGATTCTATGTTTGCTCATGTATACGTGAAATAAAACATGATCTAGGAAGTTAAGTTTCTGTTGGGAAATGTAAAAGTTATTTATTTAGGGTTGCCAATTTTAACTTTTGTATTGTTAGATACATTCGAATAGAAAAAAATTTGTAAAAAGGGTAAAGACTGCATATTTAAAGATTTTTGTGTTATTTACTTAAGAAGGAGAATAATATAAAGTGACATCTGCGTTTCACTTTATTGTCCTTCATTGCATGAAATAATATCCCAATTCTGCATATCTGATCTGCCAGAAATTAGGCTATCGAGCGAATGCGTGTTGAGGACTTTGGATGTCATCGCTTGCTACTCTTTACTTTCTGACGTGACTGTCAGGTTCAAAATGTTTACAAGATAGTCTCTTTAAGCCACTCGGCCATTTTGTTTTACATAAGCACGCCATATGTGTTATTGGCAGCAGATTTCTACATATTGTAATATCAGAAGTCACACATTACTTTATGATTTTGTAATATAAAAATGTTTATTTTTCATATATTTTAATTTAAAATGTATTTCTGGACGTTAAAATCGCATTGTTTAAAGATTTACTTACGTACTAAATATAAAATATATTTTGTCATGATTGTTCAGTCTAAGAAAAACTATCACTTTACTGACATTATGTCATGGCAGCAGCCTCAGTAGTCAATGCTCCGGTTTCTTGAACGTAATGCTTGCACCACCGCTGCATTAGAAGCCTATGATTTACGGTTAAAATATTGTTATTGCATTTTTTATTTTATTTGAAGATAGTACATTCTTGAACTGCGTCTATAAATAGTACATTATCCTCAATACTTCATGGATTTATACTTTCATGGCTCGTGTNGTACATTCTTGAACTGCGTCTATAAATAGTACATTATCCTCAATACTTCATGGATTTATACTTTCATGGCTCGTGTCCGGGCAACCTACCAAAGGTTTATAAGACTCGTCTTCACCCCTTCTGCAGAAATTCTTCATTTTTGAGTCATGATTTTGTATTCATAGTAATTGCTGACAATGCACGTTCATTGAAAATTCTCATTTTACGAGTTGCTTAATGTTTTAGTGCGTAATTTTAATTGTGTGTTATTTGCTTGTAAAACGTCGACAAAATATTTGTATTTTATAAATAAATTCTCGACTCTTTACAACCAGCAGAGAGCACAATTAATACTACGCACAGAAATGTTTTAAAAAAACTCGTAAAATGTATATTACCTACAATCGTACTAATCCGAAATTATGACGCGGAAAAGAAAAATTTCTGCAGAAGGGGGGAAGCTGAGCCATATGCTCGTAAGTCTCGTAGCTTCTCCGACACTCTCTCCGCGGGCTGACGAAGCGAATACAGAAGTTTTTGCGTGTCTCCGGGCCTCCAAATCGTTGTAAAAGGGCTGAAAATCTCACCGACACTTGTCTCGATTAACCCCCC
>NQII01011125.1:19398-30957 GCA_002778355.1 Clitarchus hookeri
CTCGCCGCCCGCCAAGGCGAACCGGGTTCGATTCCCGGTGAGGTCACCTCCCGGATTTTCGCACGTCGGATTCCCGCCGGACGATGCCGCTGGTCAGCGGGTTTTCTCGGGGGCCTCCAGTTTCCCCCACCCTTGTATTCTGACAACTGCTCCTTACTTGCCCCACTTCTCCCTCTTAGGCTATCAAGACCTCGCCGTTAAGAGTCGTCTAAATCTCTTCACTCACTCACTCATGTCGGCCATTCGCGAACTACTTCCTGTTACTCTCATCTACCCTGGTTGACAAATAGATCCAACGTGGCTAACATCTACAGAACTGTTCCTATGTTACATGGCTCAGTTTACTTAATGCAAACACGGGACAGAGCCAAACTCTTAAATACAAACTTTGGCTGTGATTCCTCATCAAGAAATATATACAAAATATACGTATACTACCCATAGCTTAAGTACATTCTGGAAGGTAGTAACCATCCTTGAAAATATAGTTTAACTGGACGCTTATTGACAGTAACAAAACCAGAATGAGCGATACATCTCTGATTTTCCGGGTAATGAATTATTGAACGACGAATGGCAAACCATTAAAAAATTGTGTGCGGTTTCCATCCCCCTTCCATAAAAAAGGTGGTGTTGGAACACAATTTGTGCATTGGAAAATGTAACTCCCCGACAGTTTTTTTTTAATGTTCCCTGCAGAGTATTATTCTACCAAACATGGTAAACAAAAAGCTAAACTTGCGATTTAAACACATACACCACCATTTTCGAGATATAAATGCATATTTTTGTAACACTACAAACGTTGCGGTTCGGTGATCTACTCAAGAGAAACTTTAACTTCTTGGAACGGTTGTCGTATAGACCAAATAATTATACTCATAAAACAAATACCATGTTTTTTTATGTCCCAAGAGTTCGGCAGACAACTTTTATCATAAAGTTTACTTTATTTTTTTTAATAGTGGCAAGATCATAAATTTTCTGTCTGGGAATACTTATAATCCCCAAGTAGTAATTCACATATTGAAGCCTATTGAATATTAATTTTCCTCTCTTCAAAAGAAGAAATAGAAGCCATAGCCTATATGTTGGTGTACCATAGGTGGACAAAAGCATTAACTTACAGGATTGTTCTAGCTGTGTTGGTACTGAAACGTATGAGGATGTGACTAAGCATGCGATTCGAGGGAATTATATGTACATGCAAGTAATTTTCTTATTAATTACCAGAGTCGTCGGTGCCTGCGAAAGAAAACAAAAAATTCTGAAACAGACAATTTTCCCCTAAGTTAAAATCAAACACCCAATCGGTCAGTTAAGTACCACAACAGACAAGTGACACCGGTAAGCAGTTTGACGCCTTCCTTACAAGTTGCAGATTTCCCAATGTCCTGTGAGAGATGAACACCACCGAAATTCTTTTAAGAAATCTTATTTTTACTCCCACCAGACATCGTCAAGAATGCAGAGTGCTTTGCTTGCGCACCTTTTACAAATATTACGCCCTTTCGTCTGCTTGAGGTGAAAGGCGCGCATCGTGGGCGTATGACTTTACGTTGTCACCAGCGACCGTGAACTCGCGAGTCTGCACTTGACGTCTGCACTTGACACTGTCCATCGGCATCACGTTCACTACCGCAGCATTCTGCACAATAGCAGGAGAAAGGCCCGGTGACAAGGGGGGACTACGGGTACTGCTGTACTGGGTCCCGGACGTTAGGGGGCCTCATGTTATAGGTTACATATAAGTAAAAAAATTCATTACCACCCGGGGCCGCTTACGAAGGTACTCTGCCCCGCACCGGACTAGGGTGGCCGCAATCGCCCACCAACTTCAGCTCCTGGGCGTCGCCGAGCCTGGCTGGCTCTCAAGCGTCGCGTCACATTCATAGACTAAAGTCGAGGAAGACTGCTTATTCAAGAAAGGGTACATTTGTCCCGGGCTCCGAGGCTCAAGGCGGCATTCCAAAACGATACTCCGAGAGTAGAGTAAAGTAACGGAGAGTATCCACTGAGGAAAGCAAAATTAAAAGTGGTTTTCGGAACGAACATGATCTAAATAACATTATGTGTGTACAAATATGTACTGTTTAAGCAACCAATGTAAATTCCAAAATATATTTGTGCCTTCCCCCAAATTCTTTCTTTTTCAAAATATTAGTTATATACATAAACCACTTTACTTGCTATAAATTAATCATAATCGTTAGGTCTAAAAATATAAACTTTATAAATGTTAACTTTTAAATAACAATACGAATTTTATTACTTGTCATTTGTAGTTTTCCCGGGTGTGTCTGTAGACAGAATGTCCACATTTATTTTCAATTTGTTTAATTCAACTACAATTTTCGTCATTTTCAGTTTACACTTCTATACTCGCTGAAGTTGTGCGGGTAAAAGTTTTACTCTGGCAAGATGCTGAGAGTAATTTCTCTACAGTTTTAGCACACGGCCAAAAGAAAGTAAAACATTTACTCAAAGGGTTTTGGGACAGCCACAGAGGAAATTTACTCGCATAGTAACGTTTTGTAACGCCTCCTGGGGGGGGGGGGGTCGCAGACGCTTGGAGCCAGGAGGAAATAAAAAAAAGTAATTTGTGATGAGCCCCGAAATTTCTGTCGACGGCCCTGGCAGGAGACATATATATATAGCACACGGCGAGCTTCAACCACACGACCACCACAGTCAGCTACTGCAGACAGATATTATTCCGGAGGAGCCGGGAACGCTTACAGCCGTCGTTACAAGCTGGTAAGAATAAAGTAAAGGCTGTTTACGGTACAGTCAAGTGACGGTTACTTACGAATATTCTGAATCCCTGCTAAGGTTATACAGAATGAGTATAGAAGAATACCCCAACTTTTAAGGTCTATAATATCGAAACCAATCAACCTACAACCTTGATTGACCAATCGAATGAACCGCGGAACCGTGAAGTTTGTTTACCATACATTCATAAATGTTCAATGTGACCACCATAAGCGGCGCCAGCGATATTTACGCGATAATAGAACTCTTCCCACGCTCTTGTCAGCATGTCCGGTGTTACGGTTTGGATGGCGTTCTTAACTCTCGGTTTAAAGCGGTAAGGGGATAGCGAGCTCGCATTCGACACGTCAATGTGAAGAGGACGGTCTGATGTTTCCTTTATGTGCCGAGAGATGACACTGGGAGCGTCTGTCGTCGCACTATGAGCGTGTGTTGTGTGTTAGTCCGCATCACGATGGCGACGGAACAACAGAAGGCGTTCTGTGTTATTCAGTTTGCTAAATGTGAATCGGTTACGACTGTTCAACGTGAATTCCGTCGCAAATACGGACGTCGTCCTCCCGATAGGTGGAGTATCGTACGTTGGTTTCGTCAGTTCCGTGACACAGGGTGCCTTTGCAAAGGCAAAAGTTCCGGGCGGCCGCGTGTGTCCGAAGAGAATGTGCAACGGATTCAACAAGCGTTCGTTCGCTGTCCGAGAAAATCAACTCGACAAGCTAGCCGGGAAATGCAAATCCCTCAATCGACGGTATGGACAGTGTTGCGAAAGCGATTGCTGTACAAACCATACAGGTTACAGCTTGTACAGGCTCTTACCGAAAGGGATAAAGAACTGAGACGTGATTTCTGCGCGTTCGTTCTTGCCCAGAACGAGGTAGACGATGCCTTCATGTCTAAGCTGGTTTTTAGCGATGAAGCGACGTTCCATACAAATGGTAAGGTGAACCGGCACAACGTGCGGATATGGGGTCAGGAGCCTCCACATGAAACCACCGAACACGAGCGCGCTTCCCCCTCTTCCCCCCCAACCGTCACAAGTGAACGTGTTTTGCGCTGTATCCAATTACACTGTTTCCGGCCCTTTATTTTTTCACGAGCCCACTGTTACTGGAATCCCTTATTTGGACATGCTTACAGAGTAGTTGTTTCCTCAGTTATAAGAGGCGGCGGGGACTTAATTTTACAGCAGGATGGTGCACCACCCCATTGGCACCTAGTTGTTCGCGGATACCTGAACGAGACGTTGCCGCAACGCTGGATTGGTCGAGGAGTAGCTGGTGACCAAGCTCTTCATCACTGCCCCCCAAGAAGCCCGGATCTTACCCCGTGCGACTTTTTTCTTTAGGGGTACAGGGTATATCAATAATCAAGTGTTTTGTCCACCATTGCCGGCTAACATTGACGACCTCAAAACAAGAATTACGGACGCCATCAAAACCGTAACACCGGACATGCTGACAAGAGCGTGGAAGGAGTTTGATTATCGCGTAGATGTTGTTCGGGCTGCTCATGGTGGTAACATTAAACATTTATGAATGTATGGTAAACAAACTTCATGATTTCACGGTTCATTTTATTGGTCAATCAAGGTTGTAGTGTGTTTGGTTTTTATATAATATACCTTCAAATTGCGGTATTATTTTATACTCATACTGTACTTCCAGGATGTTCCTCCGCCTCGTGCAAACAAAGCTTAACCGCGTCTAAAAAATTACGCCAAAGGGACAAAGCACCGAATTTGTGCGCAGTCGGTGTAATAATATTTTGCATTAGAATTATATCTTACTAAGTATTATCAAATCGCCTATTTTCTCCGTTTTTATTTTTATTAATTGTTAATGTGAAATATTATAATTTATGGATAAAAAGTAAGTAAAGGTTCAATATATTAAGAAATAAGGTATTTTATTTTAACGCAAATATAAAACGCTTATGATAATTGACATATTTTGGAAACAAATAAGCACGTCATTCATGGGGTGATTTTTCAAAGGATTAATTAAAAAAGTGTGAAGATGCCGCGAAAAGACTATAAAGTAAACACTTTTGAAATCAACCGTTGTAAAATAGCACAGCTCATAAGTACCCATATGCTCCTGTATTCACCGAAATTGCAAACTCCCAGGTAATTTGGCCGCAAAAAAAAAGTTGTAAAACTATGTAATGTTTAAATATATGGCTCCTCAAGTTAATGTTTCTTTTTATACACATTAAGTTATTAATTGTAAAATTAGAACTACTTTTAAATTACACGTTAAAGCATTCTTAACAATTCCACGGTTTCACTTGGAATGTCGCATGAATAAAGTGAGAAGGTCCTTGGCAACGCTAACTTTACGAATAGCGGACAGATACAGAATGAGAGGAAACGTAGATCCAAAAGCAGACTTTTCAAGCGTGTTAAGCCTTTAATAACAATGCGTTTACACCCACCCTAGGGCTGAGAAAAACACTATCAAATGATCCGCTCTTAAAGGAAAGCCCGTAGTTATAGGTTGTTCAGTTCAAGGTTAATTGGACACTTTTAAAAGCCCTGTTTATGATATACGTTTTTGTTATTGTAAATCCTTCTGCTACTGTATGTGTAAAGTTACTTTTGACATAGAATTTCTTACTAACATGTAAATACTCACTCTATTGTGCGTATAACACGAAATCTAGTACTTCAGTTGCCATAAATAAAAAAAAACTCTTTTAAGTAAAAACATGACTGGACAAAATTTATGTACCGCAAGTTAAAAAAACATTTCGTTTTACAATACCAGTGAAATGTCTTATACCATTTCATAATTTATACCAACACAACAATATTGTTTCCTTCAATTATCTCAATAAAAATATATCGTTTTAAAAATAGGAGTCTTTTGATTTATAAATAAATTACATTTCACCAGTGCAAGATTTGTTTTATATACAGAACACATTTGCTTGACAATTTTTCTGAAATACAGCAAAAAAAAACTAAATATTTAAAAGCTCTTTTCTTAGAACAGTCGTGCTTAACTGAAGTAGGACAGTAACAGCTGCTGTATTACTTTACAAATTAGGCTTTCTCGCATGCATTTCCTTGTGCAAAACGATTAACTGCACTCCATTGTCAGTCGGACTATCCCAATGCACGTCCTCTAAAGCAAGCCCATTAAGATGTTTCTATCCACAGTACGATAGGGATAATGTTTTAATTCCTTGAAATATGGGGCACGTGCGGTCGGGACTGACAGCACTCACTGGCATGCAAGACAGCAGTTTAAACGGAAATCTTCGAATGTTGTACACACTTATTCCACTACAAAACTCTGGAAAACGTCCATTATTACCTTGCAGCTTTTATATTTAGCTTTTCACAATGAAAACTCTACTTTAGGTGGTTTTGCAGATCGTTTTTAAAACAATGCAGTATATAAGTGCAAAAAGTTTCAAGTTTTCCTTTGTTGCACCATATATCAATGGCCAGATAAGAGGTAATTAAAAATATTTTGCATAAAGGAATTCCCTAGAGAAACGTAATTAGAAATGTTATGCCGCGTCCGAATCCGCCTGAGGTACGTAAATACACATGCGTACCTGTCCCCGTAAGTGACATCATCAGTGCTGCCCAAATCGCAAGTATACGAGTAAACGAACATGTATACTTCTCGCGGTCTTGCGGCTTCCATGTGCCGCCATTTTGAAATGCATTTTGTTGATTACAATTGATTTTCAATGATTATTTTATTTAAAGACTAAAAGGGCAGCATCACTGATTCGAAGGCAGAGAATTTTGAACCAAATAAATAATAATGGAAAGATTCACCTTAAAAAAATTATAAACAATAAATTCGTATTTGGCCTATATTTTTATAACCGACAGAAGCTAATGTTAAACAAGTAATCAAAATTGCAAACTAACATACAATCAGCATGACAATAAATTTTATGTAAGTCAAATAGAAATAATATTGAATCCTTGATTTCACCCTACAAAATTTCGGCAATGATCAAGTGCTTGACCGTAATGCATGTTCAATAAAAGGAATTGGCTGGGTAATAACTGTGGTCGAAGCCAACAAGGTTGCCTGTCCGAATTCTTCAAGTATGGCGCCAAGAGTCTGCGAAGTAAACAAGAGTGCAAATACACTAGTAGATACCTGACTGAAATCGGGAACGGTGTTTGGTAACATTTGTTAGTAGAGATTTTAACATAGACATTGCAATGTTCAGTAATATTTGCAGGTACTTTGCAATGTAAAGTTTGCTGTTTGATGGCACGAGGAGAATGATAACTATACAAAATTATTTTGCAGTTTCTTCAGCTTTAGCGAAAAGTGTATTAAATGACTCAACAGCTCTAAGGTTATTTCAATTCTCGCTCAAAACACTAATTTGTTCTTCCGCACTATTGGAAGCAGTCTGCCTGTGTAACTTTTACGTCTCTACGATTTGTAAATGTCACAATAAATGTCGGATCACTAAGTGCTCTGACCACTGTCCTTACGTTAAGAGGTGCCTACCATGCTTTCCATTTTAAAACAATTTGCAGCTCTTCTGCTACTTTTTACAGTTGTTAATTAAACTGTTAACACCGCAATATGGCGTTTGATCCAGGAAGTATCGCACATTTTCCTTAATTGCCTTCCAAAGTATTGAAAAAAGAACAGCATTTCGTTTGAAAATGCAGTTAAGAAATGAATGGCTTCGAATATTATTATAGCTCTAATCCTGACGCTTTTATCTGTTGGGGACTTGGATATTGACCAATTTGAGACAGACTCTATTAAATAACAGTGAACTACATGACCGCTATTCTCTGCATTTTTTGAAAACCACCTCAGAGTTTTGAAGTTATTCGTGCATTTTTGTGTTGCGATTCCAATACGATCTGTTATATTTATTTTTAAATCGTACTGAAAACCAAGTACCGTAGTCTTACACCAATTAGTTTTTTTTCTAATTGCTCTCCGTTCTCTTGTTCGTGCTCTTCTTGCTAACATTTACTTCGTGAGGATATTAATTACCCTCGTTTCCTTGAATCAATAAAACCCAAAATCTTCTCTTACGTCGCTGTTATAAACAGACCCAATATAAGAGACAGTTGAGAGATGAGTGTCACATCTGTCATCTAACCACACGACCATCAGAAATGTAAAGGATAATTTTTTTTCAAAGAAATATAATCTTACCTAAATTTAAATAAGGGAATTTTTTAAACAAGTGTTTTGATTCAACTTACGAACTGTCTCATATTTCAGAGAAACATTGGGATGTTTTCAACAAAAAAAAACTTAAGTGAATCGAATTATTAAACAAGTAAATATTTTTTAAACGACCCCCATACCCTTCTTTTGCATGATAATGAGTTTTCTTCAGGAAAGTAATATTTATATTATTCAAATTGTGAATTAGTTATACATTAATAATTGAGATGTTACTCCTGCACTACACGCTATGATTTAAGAGCCTTTTCCTGAAAGTAAATTCTTAAAAGTTTATATCAACAAGTATAAAAAATACGTCATGGGGAGAAACACCCATCCTCCAGTGAATAGTGGCTACCCCAGTTGAGAGGAGGAATGCAGCAATTCTGTTGCATTGCTGGTGTTAAACCTATTGTAGAAACATACATGTAGACTCACATGTACATGCTTTTTTGATGACTTACCTGATTGTATCGTCACTATTAGATTTTAAAGCTAAATATTTTCTTTCAAAATTCTTAGCGGGCAGAATGGCGACGTGATAAAATTTAAAATGTTTCTAAGTGAGTGCTTCTATGTTTATAATATATGTGTTTGTGGGTGCGCACATAAATGCACTTAGTGATTAGCTACCAAATATATATTTGCAACTGCGTAAAATGTTTACCATATACTTTTTTATCCCAGCAAACACTGTGTTAAAAACGTTTTTTTCTCTGTCTCAGAGGAAAAGGGGGGTGAGTGGTCACCCCCTGCACCCGACCATTGAATCCACCACTACGCAAGATACGTGTTAAATTATAAAAAATGTATACGTTGTTACTAAGTAAATTTCGTTCAAGCTTTGACGTATCCACCCACAATGTATGGCATGGGTATTTCCAAAATTTTAAATAACTTTTCATCATTTCGCGTGAACGGATCAAAGCTTTCCATCACGCATAGACAATGAATCTCACGTCCTATTGTATCAAGTGTATTAAAACAATAATTTTTTTTTCAAATATAATCTATATATTATTTCTGTGTGCTAGCGAACACTTCAGTTTGTTTCTAGGCCGGAGAAAACAAATTATATTTTAATTAATATTTTATTACTTTATTTTTAAATTAATAAAATATTACTTCTGCCTTACAATTAGGTACGTATAAGGTTAATTTTGGTTTTTAATGAACAATGATGTAATCTGTGGGAAAATGATTCGCAAACAGTCTTACTTGTCAGGACATAATCGGCTGATAATACAGAAACCGAACATATAGCCTACAGTGACAACGAAACAAGTGTTGTACCCACTTGAGTACAGCAGCACCTGAAACCGTGAAAATTAAGTGTATAAGAAAGGGTAAGAAAAAACTTTAAAACTTAGAATAAATAATTTTCCAAAAAATACTAGAAAATAAAATTTAGAAACTATCGAGGTTTTGCAAGCTGATGAGAACGAAGCTAAGTGAGTACGGAGCAGCGCCGGAATACGAGGGCGTGGGAAGCGGGAGATCCCCGAGAAAACCCGCCATCCAGCATCATTGTCTGCCACGGAAATCCGGGAGCGATCCCAGAAAATATGATTATTTATTCAGATAGATAACAATTTTCCCTCATAATAAAGTCCATAAAAAAACGTATTTGTTAAAAATTTATTTTGGTCACATATAATATTAAGTAGAATTTAATATTTAAATATTAGTATTTGTTTATATAAAGTGAAAAAAGATTTTAGACGAGGACTCGAATTTTTGGGACTTCCTATGTGTTATCCGTTTTAATAATTAACTCTTGTTTTTAAGTACATATAATTATTAATATTTTAATACTTGTTTTGTTTCTCTTTCGTCTGCCATAGCAGCTAGGCTCCCCATATCCGCATCGAAAAAGAGAGAAGCGGTTTTAGGTTTGGTTTTAAATGTAAGGCTTGGAAAACAGCGCTCCTGGAATATCCACCTCACGGTTGGCGTTGACGGGAACATTGTGGATCGTGCCAAATATTTAATTACATGAACGTAATCATGGAATTAGTGTATGTAAAAAGCAAACAAAAGATAATCGGTTTAGTTGTTACGCCTACGTGCACATGGCTCCATTTTGAATGCACTATTNTGTAAAAAGCAAACAAAAGATAATCGGTTTAGTTGTTACGCCTACGTGCACATGGCTCCATTTTGAATGCACTATTGTTACTTGGTCTTGGAGACGAACGCTTTTAATTTACACAAATGAAATAAATGCGGCAATTTCATTAGTAGTTTATCTTGGCCCGATATCACAATCATGTGAAGAAGATGTGGTGTCAATGTCCATTTTAATTAATGGTGCTGCGATAGCACTTTTAGGGTATGAAAATAAGAACCAAAGTTCCAAATAAATTTAGGTGATAAGTTAAGATTCTTGCGGAAACAACTCTAGACATTTAACCAACTGAATTAAACCACATGAGAGTTACCTTAAGCCGTGGTAGCAGGATCACTATAATGACATATTCGTAAATTGCGTAAATGAAAAATACCTAAAATTTTCTTAAAAATCAAGGAAAAATTACACAAGCCCATTGGCATACGTACATTATTTGTTAGCAAATCAAAGAGGTAGACCAACTTCAGGTGGTTGACACAAATGATTAAGTAACTGAACTGTTATTTTTTTTAAGTGCTCAAACACAAACACTTCCATGCACGACTTCCATACTCTATAGTATGGTTGGCATGTGTGAATTGCAATCGCCAGGTCAGTGACAGTGTTATACTTTTACGTGTAGCTATGGAAGGATGAAAGGAGGACTCTATGTAAAAAGAAACTAAGCAAGGAACACAAAATGGTGTGTTTATTAACACACATGCTATACATGTCTGGCTATACAATTTATGGTTCCGTTTTGGTGTCTTTGCTAAGCTTGTAAAACTCTGACTTTGGAAGTATCTTAAATTTAGCGATTTTAATCCTAATAGTTCCTCGAGTGAGGTGGCGCAGTGGTTAACTTTCGTACTCGTATTCGGAAGGACCAGAGTTCGAGTCACGGTCCGGTCATATTTATTTAGGTTTTCCCTTGGTTTTTAATCTTTACCTTGACATTTTTGTATCTGTTACAATACTTTACTGGCGACTAACCTTCTGCATCAACTTACGAGACCCGAGTGACAATCGTTTCACGCGATGTCACAACGACGTCAAATGACGTATCTATATTCAAGTTACCGGCCTTAAAGATATTGACTTAGTTAGTAGACGTAATCAGAAGACACATGTGTTTAATATTTCTTTATAGGTAGATTAAGGGGTGTTGGGTAGAGCAGTTTCAAATGTCGTGAAGTACGTTTATGTTCTTTCGATTTCGGTAGTAAGGGCAGTTTACTTAAAGGCCACATGCATACTGTTTGGTATTTGTCATGTTATTTTAATTTATTCGCCACAGCACCGATAATCACATCTTATTGAATCTGTTTACAATTAGAAAGTTGTAAACAGAGAAAGCTGTTCATCCTCCTTAAATGCCTTAAGAAATTCACATCAAAACCAGCGCTTGATGAGCGTTACGTTTCGTAGGTCTATATGCGGGCAGAGAGTAACGGAACAGCATCTCGCTGGAGTGCAAGATAACGCGTTAGTGCAAGAAAC
>NQII01011126.1:11849-24709 GCA_002778355.1 Clitarchus hookeri
GCCACGTACAGAAAGTGCATCATTTGAAGGTTGACGAAAGTTGAAGAAATATTACTACCCACAACGTTTACATTTTTTGCAGTGGTGTTTACAACGATGTGCAGTAGAAACCGCATTTCCCAATGGTCATGTTGTTTACCAATGAAGCGCGATTCACAAGCGAATGTGTGTCGACGTCTGTTAACAGTCGCGCGTGGGTGTAGGAAACCATTCACGCGCCCTTCATCTACGGTTACCAGGAGCAATTTGGCATTAACTTATGGGCTAGTATTGTGGGTGACAATTTAATTGGGCCATACATTTTGCCCGCTAGCTGAAATGCTGACCGGTACCTCGTATATTTGGAACATGTTTTTCCAGATATACTCGCAGACGTTCTACTTTCGATTCGACAGGAAATGTGGCTGCTGCATGACGGTGCACCACCGCACTTTGGTGTACATGTTCGAGAGTACTTTGCCGCCACATTTCCAGGTAAATTATAGGTCGCGGAGGGCTGACGTTATGGCCTGTGAGTTACCCAGATATTTCACTGCCTGACTTTTACTTGTGGGATGCTGTGTTATCTAAAAAAATTTATACTTTTACAAGAAAAATCCTTGGAAACCCAGTTGCCAAGAAAATCCTTTGCAAAACTACAAACAGTGTTATTATAAAATATGTAAAACTTATGTTTCTAATATTAAAAATGATAGCCTTGTATTACAATTTATATTCTCGAGAAGTNTTATAAAATATGTAAAACTTATGTTTCTAATATTAAAAATGATAGCCTTGTATTACAATTTATATTCTCGAGAAGTGTACATAAATATATTTTTTCTTCTAGAACACAAATGTGATGCATCAATAACAGAGAATAACTAAAAAATATTTAAAAATATGATTTATGGAAACAAAAATTCTACTTTGCAAGCACGAGGACTAGTACTTACACCCCTTGTGTTATCAGCCCGCATCCTTAAATACAAGGCCAATTTGATGTTTGAACTTAACAATATTTCTCTAGTAAATATAGCTGCAAATAACCACAAAATATTAAGAAAGGTATTAGATTAAGAAGAATATATTTATTTCATTTTAAGAGTTCTGTGTAGCTGGGAAACATTAATAGTTAATGAGTAATACGGTCAGGTTTGATTGAATTGTCGTCTTATCATGATTATTTAAGTTGNTGGGAAACATTAATAGTTAATGAGTAATACGGTCAGGTTTGATTGAATTGTCGTCTTATCATGATTATTTAAGTTGTTTTAATGATTTTAAGATATTCAAATTCGCAATTAATTTATTTTAGCAGGCAAATACATTATATATCACCAATAGTTTTTGCCCAAACCGCTATATACAGTTTTACGTTGTTGAGTGTCCGCCATTTTGCTGTAGCTCTTGGATACGGTTCAGTATAGTATAAACATTTCTTGACGTCTATTACAAACACGGCCCTTGTAGTTTTACAAGATAAGTATTTGTTCTGTTACAAGCATTTGTAAAATTCCAAACAATTTATCAGTAAAAATTACGACATTTATTACAGTGTGTATAGTTCAGTGTTCGAGACTCCAATAGCGTCTCTGGAGGATATTGTAGCCAGAATACACGCTGCTGCCGAAGTCAGTGTTTGCCCGTGTTCAGCAATCGTGGCATTTCGATGTATAATATGCAGCGAGGTTGGAGGCCGATAGTTCGAGTACGTGATCTGAGGCTCGTTTATACTACAGTATTGCACTTGAATATGTAATAAATGACAAATTGAATGGTCCTGGCATCCTTTCACTGACACCTTACAAATACATCAATTACTGGTCAACTATCCCCATGCATTTTGTCCATCAAATGTCTGATTACTTCATTCCTCTCTCTGTTATCTTGCCCCTTTGATACCCGCAACTGTTTGTTCTTAGGTGTTGGGACTGTTGTCCGCATGCCTGGTGATATATATATATTCATTGGAAATTTCAAATATATTTTCTCGAAAACGGAGGGGGTTAGGGTATTTACATAAGGTAACAATTATCGTCAATTATGACATGCAAATTCATTATCCATCAGTAAAATTCCAAATACGCTCCGCGTTTTGGCGATTGGCTCACAATACGAGTAATGACCGTAATTATTTCCATTAATTAATTTGATGAAAAAGACAGATTTTGTGGTGTTCGTAGAACCCTTTTCACTGACATATTATCCAGAAACGCAGTGTTATATCTAAAATATTTTATCTTATATTTGTAATAATCTAGTGCATCAGGTCCAACATCAAAGCGTGTACCGACCTCGCGATTCATTTTAGGGACCATAGGTCATATATAAGTTTTCGATTTCTTGTTTCCTGATTAACCTGCAACCGAAGTTTGTCGATCGAATTTAGATACATTCTGTATACTACCTGCGCTGTTAGAGTATTGGACTGTAAATCTTGGAATGTCGCACATTTATAATAGCTCGACCTTTCAGCTGTTACATAGAAGGTTCATTTTCCTGTTGCCCTGGGTAAATTTTAAACCAGTGAGGGGGGAAGATCTGATTTTGGTTTTGCGTTTATTTAGCCAATTATTTTTGGGCAGTAAAGAGGAAGCTTCTAATGATAATGATCTATCGCCATTTTCATAGACTCTAAAATAAAAGGTGCGTGGGTGCATAACTAAAGTTGTTCCACAATAAATTTATACATATATTAATTTTTATTATTATTAATAGCATATGTCCTCGTTAGCAGAGACGGGTCATTAATTTATGGAGAAGCCCCCCTTTTCTTTGGAGTACGTGCACCCCTATGAAGAGCAATAATAATATTTGTTTCATTATATCAATTATTGGCGATGATTGGGTACCAAAAGCAGGTAGGAAGGGACGAACAGTAAGAGGTAATTCTAGCTTCGGAGCAGGAGAATCACTGTGAAATACTTTGGTAATATTACGTAAACATGTGTGGCAATAGTCTCGCCATCAAAAAATGTATTTTTCCATCCAGAAATTTACTATACTAATAGGGAAAATAAAAAACCCATGTTTGTAATTGATGAGTAAAATTACTTGCACTGTTAACGTATGTCTTACAATTCTTCAATTGGCATGACAAATTTACATGCCTAACACATGAAATGTGTATGTTCTGTAAAGTCAAATCACATGTACAATAAAACCAATNTAAATGTGTATGTTCTGTAAAGTCAAATCACATGTACAATGAAACCAATAACTATTTCGCATCTAACATTATAATTTTTCTATTATCCGTGAGTTTCGGTGTGGGAAATATTACAGTACGATCTGATAATTTTTCGATGCTGCCTGGCATCGAGGCATTTACCACGCCGAGACTTTCAGCACAGCAATCAGGGAAAGTGTCCAGTCCACAAAATCATTACAGATAGGCGGACTAAACCCATAGAATGTGAATAAAGGTATTTTGCACTTATATATTTACCAAATGACATACGAATATAACTTAGTTTTCTATGGTCAACCGATTCGCGATGTTCTCGCAGTCTATCTATCATTGTCGTTATGTAGATTTATTCCCCATCACAATTGCNTGGTCAACCGATTCGCGATGTTCTCGCAGTCTATCTATCATTGTCGTTATGTAGATTTATTCCCCATCACAATTGCTTTTGTACAGTTGCACATACGTTAAAGGAGAACACAGTTGCTTAATTGTTAAACTTACGAATATTTGTATGTTTAAAAAGAGTATTTATTTTGCCAACTAAAAATAGATAAACATTACATACACGAAATTAATGTTAGTGACAACTGAAGTACAAAATTAAATTAAATACCGACTGAAAACTGAGTGATTACGTATCTTCGCATTTTAAGAACTACCAATAGGCCTGTNCAAAATTAAATTAAATACCGACTGAAAACTGAGTGATTACGTATCTTCGCATTTTAAGAACTACCAATAGGCCTGCATAAACTTGTATTTTGGAATAACTTTTCACACATTTCGTTACTGTGAATGTAAATCATCGAATATAAACTCATATCCTTAAATAAATGTGTCTGCACGAATACCCAGTGTTTGTATGTAGGTATATATGTATATATATATATTATGCTTACACACATACATATGCGCGTGTATGTGTGCCATAATGGAAAACCCAAGAAAAGTGGACGGTCCTAGCTGGCGGAAAGAAAATGTTAGGGGAAACTAAGGACAGTAGGCGGAACATATATTCAGATCGGACATGTAAAAAATGCGGCCAAATTTATGATTTGGACACAGGCTATACCTTCCTCCCTGCCGGGTCTTTCGGTAAAACAAACTTGATTGACATTTGTGCGTTATACACAAGCTCTACATGACAAAGAATATAAATCGCCAGTAGTATCAAATCATTTTCTATAAATCCATATTTCATCATCAAGCTCAAACTTCATCTTCTTCCGAGAAAACAAAACAGGTGATGAATAAATACTTAATAAAGCAGTCAGATTAATAACATCTTCATTTACTGGCACTGTCTTCCAACAAATAATATCCGAGGGATCCAATTCAGTCAAACGGATTATTATGTTTACAAAAAAAAGTTTAAAAGGACACTTCCAGCTTTAACAGTTATACCTTGAAGGCCAAATCTATGCAAATAACACAAAATAATATAACTATATTCTATGCTAACTACTTTACGATACTATGTGTCATCATCATTATCTACATCATAATTTACACTTAGGATATTTCGATGAACTTTCCCAGGATAATATCTTCTGGTGGGGTATCGTCTATGTACCATATTGGATGGTGCCCTAAGAATGTTCACTCACGGTCACAACACTTTTTAAGGTTGGTTGCAAGGTGCATGAGCGGGGTCTGGGTACGTCTCTTTCATGCAAAGGCAGGTGGGCGAATAGTTAGTCTTCTGCAAACATGCACCCGATACGCCTGCTGCATCATAGATAACATGATAACAGAGCTGGGATGTGAAATGACAGCAGAGAGATGAGCTAAAGAAACAACAGATAAGACCTCCAAGTTTAAACCTGTTATTTCCCACATTAAATTTTCACTGGGGAAAGGCTAAACGCGGCACGTTCTAGTTGATATTAGTAGAGCATGCCGCTATGTGGTGAAATTTGCTAAGTCTTATCTGTTGTTTGTTCAGCTTATCTCTTTGCTGGGATTTCACATCCCAGCACTGTTGCTGTGTTATCTAGGAAACAGCAGGCTTATCAGTTGCAAGTTTATACAAGCCTAACCAATTGCGCCTCCGCCTTTGCATGAAACAGATGCACAAAGACCCCGTTCATGCGCCTTGGGTGAAGATGGAGGCGACGTCTCCATCTTCAGCTTCATGCTCAACGAATATGATGTCCCATGGTATTTTTGTGGAGGAGAATTTATGCGCCCATTGGCGAACCAAACCTCGTCACATATTGCTTCATGGTGTAGCTAGCGTCATGCTTTGAGGAATATTTCGTATCTCTCGACACGGTTCGCGGCATTGTTTTCGACATACTTTGAGGAATGTTACGTAGCTTGCGTAGTGGTTCACAACATGACTCGCAAAGTGTTTCTCATAATTTCCGACGCTCATTTCTCCATTAGGATTTTTTGCGAAGTTATTGTGAAGTTTCACAAAGTTTTGCGTCAAGAGGTTATTATGCAACTTGTTTCGAGATTGGATGTCATCAACTGTATGAATGAAGGATTGGTATGGTCGGCTGATGTTGCTTGTTCGCCTCGTTCATTGTTCTAGACAGTCTGGCAGGAGTTGGTCTCGGCAGGACTCTGTCTTGGGTGATGTCATTCATGTGGAGCCAGTCTCGGGTAATGTCATTCTTGGGTGGAGCCAGTCTCGGGTGCAGTTAGTCGTCTGCCGATATGATTGTTTGGTATGGTTGGCTGGTATGGCCCTTTCATGTGGTCAGTTGTAGGTGAGATGCTTTGCGAAATTTACCCGAATATTTTTCAGAGATTTGCAAAGTTTTCGCGAAGATTTACGAACATTTCCTAAAATTTGCGAAGTTTTCCTAATATTTGCGAAAATTTTGTGAATTTTTTGCGAAGTATTCTAGTCAGTTTGGTAGGCGATGGTCTAAGTAGAAGTCAGTCAAGGGCAAAGTCATTCTTAGCCAGAGTCAGTCTTGGATGAAGTCAGTCTTGTGTGGGGTCAATCCTTGGGGTGTATTGTTGGTTGGTGTGGTTGGCTGATCTAGTTGGTTGGATGGCTTCGATGGCTGGCACAGATAAATGGTATGGTCAACTAGTAAAGGTAAAGATTTTGCGAAGATTTGCGAAAAGTTTGCAAAGATTTGCGAAGTTTTTAAGAAGATATGTGTAGAGTTTGCGGATATTTGCAAAGATTTTGTGAAGATTTGCGAAAAATTGGCAAGGATGTGCAAATTTGTGCGAAAAGGTTACTATCAAAATTCGTTTTAGGCGACTTCTTCGAGATTGGTCACCATCGACTGTTGGCATAAGTGGGTGGTACGGTCGGTTGGTCTTGTCCACTCTTCTAGCAATTTTTACAGGTATTTGTCTTGGCAGGATCCGTCTTGGGTGGAGTCAGTCTCTTCAGGAACCAGTTGGGCTTCGGACAGAGAAGGGGTGGAGAGAAGTGTGGTTGGTTGATGGCAAGGGTGGATGATGACGGGGACAATTTAGAGCGAGTTATTCGGAAGGGGGGTTGAGTCAAGTGGTGAGTTCGGGCATGTGTGGATTTTGAGGGAGAGGGGGTTGGTCGCGCTATGGTGAGTATATGATGACGAAAGTGGAGCAATGAGAGTTGTGATAGGGGCATGGGCATGGGTGGTGGTAGGGTGTATGTGTGTTATGTAAAGTCAATGATTCGCTTTGGGGGTCGGAAGATTGGTCGGCTTATATAGTCAATGTAATAGAGGGTCTGGGTTCAGTCGGCTGCTGATCATCATACTATAGAGTGGTTGTGCTCTGCCATCTTTACGAGAATCAAGCTCTGAGTGTCACACACTTCCAACTTGGTTTTTGGCATTAGGTAGGTAATTTTTTCCTCGATGTTTTTTTTATGTTGTTTCAGATATTTCGAATTTTTTTTAGGTTTTTCGAGTCTAAGGTTATTGGGCTCAAGGTCAAGGTCACCAGCATCCAACCACATTGTCAGAGTCAGTAATGTAATATGCTCCTAATATTTTACGAGTACCTTTCAGTTTTTTACATTTTTCCCTCAATTTTTCGAGTTAAACATTTTTGGGTTCACTGCCAAAGTCGCCAAGAACCAACATGGTGGTCAGAGTCATTAATGAAATTTTTTCCTTGACTGGTATAATTATTTTTTTGATATTTTTCTCGATATTTATGATCGAGAATTGGGTTGGCGAGGTGTAGGGGGTGTTGGTTAGTGTGATTATGGTCCAGCTGAGGGGAGGTAGGGGGTAAAGTTATATGTTCCACGATTTTTAGAATTGTTTTTAGATTTATTTACGATTTTTTAGATTTTTATAAGAAGGGTGTTGGGGAGGGGTGGTATGGTGAGCTGTGAGTTTTGTTTGAGGGGTTGGGATGGAATTAAGGGGGTGAGTATGTGGTAGGTGCATGTTGGTGGTTGGTTGAGGGGGCCATGGCCGCTTATCTGCCCTGATCCGCCGGACATGACTCGGAGCCTCGAATCCGGTTTTATTGCTCTAAGGACGAAGTGGCTCATTCCGCTAAGAGCCTGGATTACGTTTGCTCCTCTGAGGACTTTGAAACCCTCGCATCGCGGAGCTTCAAACCAGCTTTGTTATTTTTTCTTTAGTTTGGAATTTTTTGGTGAAAAAAAGTGATTTTTGGGTAAATTTCTTAGGTGATTTTTGGGGCGAAACAGGTAATTTTGTTGGTTGGCCATACAAGGCCGCCGGCCGCGACCGCCACCTGTGCTACCAATCGAGATGGCGGATGACTGCGAGCTCCTAATCCGTCCATCCTGCCTTAGTGCGAAGATAAAAACAATACTGGCATCAATAACATTTTATTTAATACTTCATCATAAACTGCGAACAAAAATTTAAAATTGGATAGTTCTAAGTCTAAATAGAAATAAACATTCTAAATAAATATAAAATAAAAATATTATTTTATCAGGTTAATTTGTACTCTAACTAAATTATTAGGATAAATGAAAAGAATTTTTGAAATTGGCTAAAAATAACGATTTGGGTTTTGGCACACCTGAATCCACTATGGTTGCTGGTATGTGCGGGCGAGGTCGTGCATTGTGGCTCACAAGATGGAAGGAGTGCATGAACGTGCACGATACATAGTATTATTCCCTTCGCCATACCCATACAAAGCACAAAACGTTTGGGGTAAGTGTGACGAAAAAAAACAAAAACAGTGCAAGTGAACTGAAAAAAGGGAGAGGGTAAGATAGTAAAGATGATAGAAAATATACTAATAAATGTT
This sequence comes from Clitarchus hookeri, assembly GCA_002778355.1. NCBI lineage: Eukaryota > Metazoa > Arthropoda > Insecta > Phasmatodea > Phasmatidae > Clitarchus > Clitarchus hookeri. Next base: position 20,224 of record NQII01011126.1, read on the forward strand.
GGTCGGAAGGAACGGTGATATTTATAAAGGCGGCGGAGAGGAACATTGTATGTAAACGACGTGGAGGGGACGGTACGAAATGAGTTGAATCAAACGAGAAAATGGTGAAAGGAAGGAAAGGGAGATTGTGGATAAAAGTCTATAACTAATTGGTGACGTCAGTTGCCTACTGGTGGTGATTCTTATAGAATAGTAGTGTATAATAAGAATTTTTAGATAATGACTTGCTAAGTGGAATAAGAATGTAATAGAATCAGTTTATGATTATAAAAAAATGTTTTCCAAGGTTTTCCGAATTTTTGGAGATATGTGGGAGTTTTCCGAATAAAATCACTTCGAGTTTAAGTTCAGAGCTATCAGATGTCAGGTTCATACACTTCCAACATGGTTTCCACCTGATGCCACTGACATACCAATGTTTAAATAATGGATACTTTATACAGGAGATGGACAAAATATTATGAACACCTGACATATACACAATATTGATTTATTAATAAGGCTTGGGCCACGATTTGCTTTTAGAACAGCTGCATTTCTTCGCGGAATAGATTCGTAGAGTGTCTGAATAGTTTCCAACGGAATGTTGTCCCATTCTTGTACCAAAACATCCGCCAATTGCTTCAGTGATGTTAAAGATGGAAATATGCTCCTTACTCTCTGCTCTATAACTTCCCATAACGGTTCAATTATGTTGAGATCTGGCGAAGATGTTTGATGATATTCTGATGCTTCTCAAACCAAGACTGAACCTTTTTGGCTGTGTGTATGGGTGCATTATCATCTTAGAATGTGGCAGTGTTTGGCAGCAATATGCTACTGATAGTAAGAACTTCATCATTGAGGATGTCGAGATATTCATTCGCAGTAATCCGGCCAGTGATCTGAATGAGAGCACCAGCTGAATACCACGATATAGCCGCCCAAATCATAACGGAACCTCCCCCATGCTTGACTGTAGGAAGCAGGCAGTCCGGATCGTAGGCTTCTTTTGGGGTTCTCCATACATAAACCCGGCCGTTTGTAGGAAACAATGTAAACGATGATTCATCGGACCATACCACATTCTTCCAATCATCAAGTGTCCAGGTTTTATGATCGTGGCACCACTTCTTTCGCAGCTTAGCGTTGGCTTCCGTTATAAAGGGTTTCGCAATTGCAGCCCTTCCATGAATGTTAGCTTTGTGGAGCTCCCGCCGTACTGTTTTTGTCGAAACAGTATTACTCAAGTGAGTGTTGAGTTCTGCTGTCACTTTTGCCGCGGTAGTTTTATGTTGTCTGGCCACAATTCTTTTTAATGTTCGTCGGTCTCTGTTAGGTAACTTTGGGTTTCGCCCACTATTCCTCTTCGCCGATGATGTTTTACCATGTTTTATGTATGCTGCCATTACCGTGGATACTGTCGCTCATGAAACGTTAAACAATTGAGCTGTTTTCGTCACAGACGCTCCCGCTAACCAGGCACCAACGATTTGCCCTCTTTCGAGGTCTGAGAGATCACACATTTCACCGATCGCTTGTTTTAACCGTCGCAGAACAAAGCGTATAATACACTGAAATATAACCTACAAGAATTGGCAATTAAACTGTGCAATACATACGCGTCGCATTATTTACGCGGAAGCAGTGTTACCAACATGCAACAAAATGTACTATATTGCATGGTGTTCATATTATTTTGTCCATCCCCTGTGCTTACAATAATTATTTTTGATATTTGGTATTTGCTATTTTACATCTTCACATAATTTAATTCCATATTTTGTACTACAGTGTATGAGGAAACATATTGCCTGTGCAAACAGGCAATGGTAATCACAACTACTCATAAGTAGTTACTGATAACTAATGAGCCCACTTTTCTCTACATGGTTGCAAACATATTTAAGTAAAGTTATTGAAAACTTAGGTGATAGGTACGCATTCACGTCTCATTGACAGTAATATCATTAGAGATGAAACCAGAATCGCGTGAAAGAGGACAAAGACAATTAAACTATACACGAGTGAGTTATCTGGGTTTCGAATACCGGAAAACTCGTAAAAATAAGCTAGCTTGAAATAAACTGTATCACGGAGATAGGATTCGGATAATCAACTTCTGATGTAGTCCGTCTAATGTTTTGAGTGATAGGGTTCACTAACCTTAAATATTTACTCGGCCATCATTTTTAAAATAAGTGTCTGAACCACTAAATCACATACGTTTACATGGCCTACCATAATGCTACTTGTTTGAATAATTTTATGGAAATAGGTCCGATATATCGCATAAAAATTATATTTTCTTAAATAAGTCTATCTTACGAAATTGCTTAAAAAGAGGCTCTGTACAAGATCTTTGTAATAATGTCAGCATGACTAGTTTTATTGAAAATTTTAAATTGATAAATATATATGCCAAACATATGAATATATTTTTATGGCCGCCATTTATGGAATAATTGTCTAGCCACATATAAATCATGAAACTATAATTGGCATTCTGTAGGTGTGCAAAATTTTGTGTAAATAAGTCGGATTTATTCCTCAAATATGACAAAACGTTCAGTTTACTCATCTGATAATACTTTGCAAAAAAAATCCGGCACAGGAGGATCTCTGTATACATATAGGTTGATTAGTCCTCGAGATATGGCATAATACCACCATTGATCATTTGATGATCCTCATTAATGGAGGGCAAACATTTATGTATTAACACATTCTATTATTGTCATATATAAAATTTACAAAGTTAAAATCTAATCTCTTACATAGTTTCGTAGATATAGCACACGCATCATTCAGAAAATAAGAGACTTATATACTTAAAACATAAAATAATATAGCCTACCCTGGTACAACTTCTTCGCCAAATTTGAAAGAAATCGGTTGATAGTTTCCCGAAACCCAACATAATAACTCTATTATTTCACGAGGGGCTATCCCACAAAAAGACGGAGAAATGTGGTTTTGCGTAATCAATTCTGATGGATAAAAGTGATGCTGTCAGCATACAAAGATAGGTTGAAATTTTTTTTGCAGTTTCGTAGATAAAAGATTCGAAGATAAATTGTTTATATGTCCGCCTTTTTGAAAACATGTATGACTGGCCCACTCAAAATTAATTAGTTTACATAGCCTGCCATAGTGTGAATTATATGCGTAATGTGGTACAAATATGTAGTTTTTTCGGAGATCACATAATTTAAATTTGTCAAATAATACTATTTTACAAAATGCTGGACAAAAATATTTTGTATATTCACATTTGATTGTTCTAATTTATACAGCCATCATACAAAGTTTTGTTGGAATTAATAACATGGTTTTGACGATATAACATTCAAAACTAAAATAGCTATATGGCCGCCATTTTGAAAAAGTGCATGACATACCTAAACATATCAGTTAACATTGCCTACCGAAGTACTCCTTGATTGCCATATTTGGTAGGAATTGGCAATTTGTTTCCCGTGAAATTACATAGAAAATTTATTTATTCGTGTGGCAAAATCTTACAAAATGGAGGACAAAAGAGGTTCCATGGAGACACATGTGATGGTTGTTATATATACTTCCAGCATACCAAGTAAAGTTGGATTTTATTAAATGTTTTTGAAGATAAAGCATACAAAGCTAATTTATCTAGAATGCTGCCATTATTAAAATAAGTGCCTGACATTCTTGTAACATATTTGTGTATATCAGCTGCGGCAGAAATACTTGACTGCAAAATTTGGTAGGAATCTGTCAATTGTTTCCAGAGAAATTACTCAAAAGCTTAACTAATTCATCTAGCGCTATCTTAGAAAACGGCATACAAAAGTGGCTGTTTTTTCGGCTTATTTGATGCATGTTGTAGATAATGCCAGTGTACAAAATTTGGTTGAAATTGGTCAATTGGTATGGTAGTTATACCAAATAAACCTAAAATATTAATAAGCCAGCCATATTGAAAATAAGTGCCTAATAAAATTTACTTGCTCATGTTTCCCTGGCCTATCATAATTTTTCATAAGTGTTAAATTTGGCGAAAATTGGTTTAGTTGTTTTCGAGATATAATCTAAAAGATTTATTTTTACATGTGGCGCTATCTTTTAAATGGCAGACAAAAGTGGCTGTTTTTAATATCAATAATGCTTGTAATACATTCTGTCAGGAAACAAAATTTGGTTGAAATTTGTCAAATGTTATTGTGGTAATACCAAATAAAGCTAAAATACTTGTATGGCCACCATTTTGAAAACAAGTGCTTAATTAAGTTTAATTAATGACATTTACCTGCCGGATCATAGTATTATTTACGTGCCAAATTTGGCGAAAATAGGTTTAGCAGTTTTTGAAATATAACGTAGAAACTTTATTTATTCACGTGGCGCTATCTTCCAAAATTTCGGGCCAACAACAATATTCACCTGAGAATTTAATGCGAACAACTTGCACTGTCAGCATACAACATTTGGTTTAAATGGGTTGAATTGTTTCCGAAATATCACATAT